>JANEHU010000637.1:0-266404 GCA_027563435.1 Nasonovia ribisnigri
TTAATTGCCTCCCAATTATTGTGTTGTTGCTTTGTTAAAAATGAATAGATACTATTAAATTAAAATTAAGTTGTATATTATGTGTCATTGTTTTGGTATAATAATAAATGATTTATAAAAATATAAATTCAAATAAAAACTTATCTCATATCCTTGTTCAACAACACATTTTAATATTAAAATTACTGCCTACCATTTCCTAATAAACAACTGAATTTTTTTTTCCAGGACAAGTCAACTATCAAGACTTAATTCATTCCTGTAATCATAAGAAACGCCTAAATTAAATTAAAATGGCAGCCAAAACTCCTGCTGTTGGTATTGATTTGGGTACAACTTACTCATGTGTTGGTGTTTTCCAACACGGCAAAGTAGAGATCATTGCTAATGATCAGGGAAACCGTACTACACCTAGTTACGTCGGTTTTACTGATACTGAACGTCTCATTGGTGATGCTGCTAAAAATCAGGTCGCAATGAACCCGAACAACACAATCTTTGGTAAATAATTAGCCCTTAATATTTTTATCAATGTGTTTTATATTGTTATAATAATTTTTTTAATATTAAAGACGCTAAGCGATTGATTGGAAGACGTTTTGAAGATGCTACCGTACAAGCTGATATGAAACACTGGCCTTTCGAAGTAATCAGTGATGGTGGTAAACCTAAGATCAGAATTTCCTACAAAGGAGAAAACAAAATCTTCTCACCCGAAGAGGTACCTATCCTATTAAATTTTAAATATAAAATAATACCTAACAAATAATAATTTTTTTTTAATTGTGTATAGGTATCATCTATGGTTTTAACCAAGATGAAGGAAACTGCTGAAGCCTACCTGGGAAAAACAGTAACAAACGCTGTTATCACTGTACCTGCATATTTCAACGACTCCCAACGTCAAGCTACCAAAGATTCTGGTACTATTGCCGGTTTGAATGTAATGCGTATCATCAATGAGCCTACAGCTGCTGCCATTGCATATGGTCTAGACAAGAAAACATCTGGAGAACGCAACGTTTTGATCTTTGATTTGGGTGGTGGTACTTTTGATGTATCCATCTTGACCATCGAAGACGGAATATTTGAAGTAAAATCAACTGCTGGAGACACTCACTTGGGAGGAGAAGATTTTGATAATAGAATGGTCAATCATTTTGTACAAGAGTTCAAACGCAAGTATAAAAAGGATGTGACCACTAATAAGAGAGCCCTGAGACGTTTGAGGACTGCCTGTGAACGTGCAAAGCGTACTCTTTCCTCCTCCACCCAAGCAAGCATTGAAATTGATTCCTTGTTTGAAGGAGTTGACTTCTACACATCCATCACTCGTGCTCGTTTTGAAGAATTGAACGCTGATCTTTTCCGTAGTACCATGGAGCCAGTTGAGAAATCTTTGCGCGACGCCAAGATGGACAAATCTGCCGTTAACGACATTGTGTTAGTTGGAGGTTCTACCCGTATCCCCAAAGTACAGAAATTGTTGCAAGACTTCTTCAACGGTAAAGAGTTGAACAAATCCATCAATCCTGATGAAGCTGTTGCCTATGGTGCAGCAGTACAAGCTGCCATCTTGCACGGAGACAAATCTGAAGAAGTCCAAGACTTATTATTGCTTGATGTCACCCCTCTGTCTTTGGGTATTGAAACTGCTGGTGGTGTAATGACTGCTCTTATCAAGCGTAATACAACCATTCCAACTAAACAGACACAAACTTTCACCACCTATTCTGATAACCAACCTGGAGTCTTAATTCAAGTATATGAAGGAGAACGTGCCATGACCAAGGACAACAACTTATTGGGAAAATTCGAGTTAACTGCTATTCCTCCCGCACCACGTGGAGTTCCTCAGATTGAAGTCACCTTCGACATTGACGCTAATGGTATTTTAAATGTTAGCGCTATTGAAAAGTCCACTAATAAAGAAAATAAGATCACAATCACCAACGATAAAGGACGTTTAAGCAAAGAAGATATTGAGCGCATGGTTAATGACGCCGAAAAATACAAAAATGAAGACGAAAAACAGAAAGGTGTCATTGCAGCCAAGAACGGTTTGGAATCCTACTGCTTTAACATGAAAAGCACAATGGAGGATGATAAAATCAAGGACAAAATTCCAGAATCTGACAAAACAACAATTATGGAAAAAGTCAACGATACTATCAAGTGGTTGGATGCTAACCAACTGGCTGAGAAGGAAGAATATGAACACAAGCAAAAGGAATTGGAGGGCATTTGCAACCCAATCATCACAAAATTGTATGCTGGTGCTGGTGGTGGTATGCCTGGAGGCATGCCTGGTGGAATGCCCGGAGGTTTCCCTGGTGGCATGCCAGGAGGTTTCCCTGGTGGTGATGGTGGTGCTGGAGCTCCTGGTGCAGGTGCCGGACCAACTATTGAAGAAGTTGATTAATTAATCTAAAATTATGCACATTCCTTAATTTAAATAAAATGTATTCCTTATCTTATTGAGAAACAGTGGTAACATTTATCTATTTTGTTATTATCTAATAAATACAATTTTTTACCTTATATCATGCCTTGTTAATAAAAAATCACCTTTAGTTGTATAAATGATCATATTAGTATATCACTTAATTGAACCCTTTCGACATTATGAATAAAATATTGAGTTAAACCAACCGTTAGTTATAAAATTCCAAACTAAGACTTGGACTTGTTAAATATAGTTATATTTGTATAAATAGTTTTTTGATTCATTGAGGAAGAAAAAAGTCAAAATGTACGTTATCTATTTTGGTAAGATAAGCAGCAAACAATTCAAATAAATTGTAAGTACCTAGCCGGAAATGTAACATGTGACTATAAAGCGATTTCCAATGACCAGTTGAGCCAAGTAGGTACTTGAAAATATTAAGGCACTCTTTTGGCATTGAAAGAATAAACAGTTGTACACAGTAAACGGCGTTAAAATTGTTGAGCACTATGAAAAATGTATGGTAACAAAATAATAAGGTATGACTGCATGTACATTATATATTGGTACCTATAACTTATAAGCTACAAATAAGGGGGAGGGACTTAGTCCTCCAATTCAAAGGTTCAGGATAAAAATCATTAGTGATATATTATGATTTATAATTTATGAATAATATCACGAATTAAAATATACTGGATACCACGGACTAAGATATACCTTAGTCCGTGTCAATGGGTCACCAAATAAATCAAAGATACTTACTATTTACCTATGCTATAATATTATGTTGGTATTACATTGTTAAGCAAGGAGTATTATGTCTATATTAATAATTTAATTAATTGTGTAAACATTTAAAAAAATAAATTATCTGCAAGTGACTATAACTCCAACAGTTCACACAGGACTGGGTTATGGTTATCATAAATATTAAAATGCGAGCATAGAATAGTTATATGACTTATGAATATATTATAATAAAGCATATCGTATTAATGTTTTTATATTTATATTTCAAAGAAATCACCTATAACCTTATTTCTAATAAACAGTCTAAAATTCAGTACCTATATTGACATTTATTATAATTGTGACTGAATAGTGGAGGTTTTGAGTGTCCCCCCCTCCCTTGACGATTGTTCATCTAATAAATGTATTAGTTATATTTTTTTATACAAAAGCTGTAAAAAATTTAAGTTTAATTTATACGCATAACCCCCCGCCCACTTTCATAATCCTGGCTATACACCACTGGTTGAGATTTATAATATGTTATGTCTGTATGTAAATTGAATACAAGTATAGTATACATACAACATGCTTAATGCTAAATTTTCATACTTCAAAAGTTATAGCTGCATCAGATAAAAGAATTGCTTTTCATCAAACCCCATAAAATCAGGTATACTGTAATATTAATTTAACAATAGTAGAAGTTAAAAATGTATAAATGAATAGTTTTCATAATAGGTATGTAAGTAAATACTAAATAATAATATTATGTTACTGTATAATTAATAAAATAAGAGCTGATTGCATAGGATGTAGGAGTAGACCATGATTTTTATTTATGTAGGTAAATGATTAAATAACCGAACACACGTGTACATTAATATTGAATTACTAGGTACGTGATTATGTGCATTAACACTTCTTCGATTTTTACCATGCACCCATATTTGGCGAATAATGATACACTACCTTGGCATTAGCACATTGCTCTTATTGTGTAAGTATGGATAGTCAGACGGATATCATACAATTTCTGGTTGTCCACAATCCACTGGTTCCTCGTTGTAGAGATTTTTGTTAAGAGCATTGGAGTGTTGATATAATTCCATTCATAATTATTATTCATTTGTGTTTTAATATTATATCTGGTACTTTAGTAGTATAATAATATATTCTTATACGTATGTGGCTATGTCACTATGTAATATGTTTTGTCACAGGTTTTTAGTTTGCATTTATGTTAATAATACATAACTGTTCTTAATATATATGATAAAATAACGTTATTGAAGAGAAAATTAAAATAATTCATCTTACAACAAAATTATAGCAGTATTTAAAGACAGGAAAATGTAGACATTATTTTTCTTTGAACCACATAATATGATGGAATATGATCACACTCCAGTTATGTAGTGATATTGCCTAACTAATATTCCCTTATGAAGTTAAAAGTTTAAAATACCCAATGACTTTTTCAAAACATTTAGATTAATATAATATTAGGTAATAAGTATAAGTAATAGCAATATTATTTATGATAGACCCCCGCTTAGAATCGTATATCAGTTTGTTAATAAGCTTGATCTTGGTAGTCGATTATAATATTAATTTAACAGTGACAGAAGGTACCAATTCGCAACGATGACAGCACTACAACAGTTGACATGCATGACAGACTTATTACAATTAACTTGTTGAGTTACCAGTGTAGGTCAACCAATCTTACAATTCCTAAGTGTTTTCTTAGATTATTAAACAAATGTGAAAACATATACATTCTAGTAACATTTTAATTTTAAATATTTGTTTCTAGGATAATGAATTTAAGAAAACCAATTATAATACTATCATTTAAGTGTACTCTCAAGTTAAAAATATAAATTTTTATTATGTAGGATCTGTATAGATTTTGTCTAACTATTTTAAGTATAACTGTAATTCAAATAAAATTGAAAATATATTTTATAACCCAAGTGATCGGTGTACATTTGAAGATCACACATACCATAGGTTTTAGTTTCTAGCATTGGCGAAGTAGCTACGAATATAAATAAAACATGTTTGCAGCAATCAAAATTAAAATGCCTACACTATAATAACATCTTATATTATTCATGTTCAACAACAGCCAAGTATAAATGAAAAATTTATTCTATTACAAAAATATTCTGTAAGCCAGGAAAATAGAATCTAATAAAATCTACTACGATTATAAGTAGGAGTCTGAAAATAAATAAACAAAAACATTGAATAAATGGAAAGAAAATAGTTATTAAGTGTTTTATTTGTTGATGTTTTTATACAAATGTTAACACAAGGTATAGGCGGCGGCTAATGCTTTCAGTTGGGCCAAATGGATTATAGTCATAGATGCAGTAATTAAAATCGTATGTAAAAAAAAATAAATGTATAAGATACAAATTATAACTTCATAGAATGATATAAACTAAGTTTAAAAAAAATATTTTTTAAATTATAATGCATTATAAATACATTAACTAAAAAAATATTTTTAAAATTATGTCATCCCTATCACTCAGTTAAACATAACTAAAACAAAATTTAAAAATTCTTGAAAATAAAAAATAAAAACAAAGTTATCATGATATTGAGTAGCACAACACGATTTTTTCCTGCGGAATTCTTTACGATGAAAACAAGGTTGCAACAGCCATTTGGATAGTATTAGAAGTTGAGATGGTTTCCGACACCTATGCCAACTTCCATTAGACCTAACTGAAGGACGTGTGTGCGCTACTGCTACGCCTATTCATTTCTTCTTCTGGGCCTTTTCAGCAGCCTTTGTTACTTTGCCGGCTGATGGATCTTTGAAGTTTACACTCTGTAAAATTAAAAAAAATTGTTTTTAAGTTCACTATATACAAGGGTAATGAGACACTAAAATATATAAGTGGTGAATTTACCTTAATGACACCAACAGCAACAGTTTGCCTCATGTCACGCACAGCAAAACGTCCCAAGGGAGGGAATTCTGAGAAAGCCTCAACACACAAAGGCTTGGATGGTACCAAGTTGATGATGGCAGCATCTCCAGACTTGATGGCTTTTGGGTTGGCTTCAGTAGTTTTACCGGTACGACGGTCACATTTCTCTTTGATCTCTGCGAATTTGCAAGCAATGTGGGCAGTGTGGCAATCCAACACTGGAGTATATCCGTTGGAAATTTGACCAGGATGGTTCAATACAATAACCTAAAATTACAGACAATTGTATGACATACTTCATTTAAAAAAATTATTAAAGTGAATTACCTGGGCAGTGAAATCAGCAGCGCCCTTGGGTGGGTTGTTCTTTGTATCTCCAGCAACGAAACCACGTCTCAATTCTTTGACTGAAACGTTCTTTACGTTGAAACCGACATTGTCTCCGGGACAAGCTTCTACCAAAGCTTCGTGGTGCATCTCCACAGACTTAACTTCAGTGGTAATGTTTGCTGGTGCGAAAACCACAACCATACCAGGTTTCAATAGACCAGTTTCTACACGACCTACTGGGACTGTCCCAATACCTCCTATCTTGTAGACATCCTATAAATAAACATAGGTTAGTATGTGTATAAATAAGAATATTTAAATTTATCCATACCTGGAGTGGGAGACGGAGAGCCTTGTCAGTTGGGCGACTGGGTGGCAGGATAGCGTCTAAAGCTTCAATCAAACATTTACCGTCAGCTTTTCCTTCTTTACGTTCAACAGCCCATCCTTTGAACCATGACATCTTTTCGGAAACTTCCAACATGTTGTCTCCATTCCATCCAGAGATGGGCACGAAAGCAACAGCAGCTGGGTTGTAACCGATTTTCTTGATGTAACTGCTGACTTCCTTCTTGATTTCTTCGAAACGGCTCTATAAATAATCAATTATTAATTTTGATAAATAATCATAATTAAGCAATTTAAATACATACTTCGCTGTATGGTGGTTCAGTAGAGTCCATCTTGTTCACACCAACGATCAATTGTTTTACACCCAGAGTGAAAGCCAATAGAGCGTGTTCACGGGTCTGTCCATTCTTGGAAATACCAGCTTCGAATTCTCCAGTACCAGCAGCGACAATAAGCACAGCACAATCAGCCTGGGAAGTACCAGTGATCATGTTTTTGATGAAATCTCTGTGACCAGGTGCGTCAATGATGGTGACATAGTATCTGGCAGTTTCGAATTTCCATAAAGCAATATCAATAGTGATACCACGTTCACGTTCAGCCTTCAGTTTGTCCAATACCCATGCATATTTGAAGGAACCTTTTCCCATCTAAAATTATATTTGTTAAATTATAACAATTCTCAATTTCTATTATTTTCTAAAAAAGACTTACTTCTTGGGCTTCCTTTTCGAATTTTTCAATTGTACGTTTGTCGATACCACCACATTTGTAGATCAAATGACCAGTTGTGGTTGATTTACCGGAATCGACGTGTCCAATGACAACAATGTTAATATGTACCTTCTCTTTTCCCATGGTTAATCTAAAAAAATATTTTGTTGTTGCAAAAACTCAATAACATACAAATATCTTAAATTAAATAAACTGAAATAAAAAAAAACTAAGTGACCGAAAATGGTTACCAAATCGCTGGAAATTTTCGAACGAAATAAATATATGGTAACTTTAATTGATCACCTCATCTGAAATAGCTAACAATGATATAAACACTGATTTATTTGTTTGAAAAAAGTTTAGATATGATAGAAAGTGTTTATACCAAAACATCGACTATATGAAAAAATCTACCAAGTTACACGTGACGTAAGCGGCTACAAAGCTAAAGTTGATTTTGCGTGATGTTACGCAATTTAAAATTTGTGATCTGCGTCAAAACGGAAATGCAAATATATATTATAATGCAACAAGGTTAATGAACCGAAAAGTGACGCATTATCAAGCGGATCGCCGAAAACGCATCGTTCTAACCAATATCTCTAGACATGTGTCACGATGACAATGGTACCAACCAATGGCCGGCCGACGAAATCAACTAGCACCTAAATCAACTAAATTTCGAATTTATATAAAATTTTGGTAACTAAAGTATTTAACGGAATCGTAGTTGCTTCCGATTGACAAATTTCTACAGTGGACTAATAAGAAAGAACGGCAGGTGACCCGACGAGGATTTTGAAACCATCAATACTCCTTGCCACATATACAAAAAAAATATTAAGTTGACGTGACCACTCGGATCACATTTCAACTTAAAACTTGGGCAAAAAGACTTACAAAGGGGGGTAAGCTTACACGGGTCTTTTCAGGATGAAAAGCACAAAGAACACGTCTACTCATCAAATCGCTAACAACGGGCGGCGACGCGCACAACCGACGGTAGCAGCCGGAAGATCCTACGATCCCCTTAAGGTAAAGATTCACGGCCCTAATTCTTAGGTATTGCTCGAAAACCAGTCAAAAAATGACGGCGTTAACGTCGGGGATAGGGACGCGTACGTATTTTGAGGACATCAAAGATCAAAGGGTTTCTTGAAACGGGAAGAAAAGGAGACGAGCGCGAACAAAACGCATTCCGGCCGGCGGATTGCGGTTGCACCATTGCCGGGTAAAAAAGGTAAAAACAAAACGGAAAGACGAGATCAAATAGATTTACTTACCGTTTGTAGATGACTTGCAATCAAAATTTCAGATTCGAACGGATGAAAATCCTCCAGAAGACTATGAAGTCGGCACGGGCGGTGAAAAAATGTTTAATCGACGAGCGGCACACACGACGATAGCACAGCAGAGTCGGAAAGAGAGCGATCGGAACGTAGCGCACCAGACTGGGGTGGTGGTCAAACGAAAAACATGGCCGCCGGCGCTCCGGTACCGGCACCGATAAATCTGTTTTGCTCTTTCTGTATCGTTTAAAACCAAAAACTTTATGTTTTCGATTCTTAGGGTATTTTTAATTTTCAAAAATGTCATTTTTTTGCTATTTAATAGCTTTTAGGTCTTTTTTACGTCCAAAGTTCCATTTGCTGGAAATGGGTACGAGATTAATTGATCACGGTAAATCGGTGTTACTGGCACTGTAACCGTTGCCAACCCAAGGGACACGTAGTTACGAAATGGTTTTTAAAATGTTTGAACATTCTCATAGTATACCGTGGTTGTGAAAGTGCATTATGAAAATATGAACAATGAACTTACCTAGGCTATGTGGTAGTGTGGTACCTACTACGTGGTTTTCACGTGACCAAGATTTTCAAATTAGGAAAACACATACACTTATAATTATTTATTATTACTTATTACTATTTTCTTGAATATAAATATATAATGTTTTGTTATCGTATATAGGACAATCTCGTCCACAGCTGCTGTTGAACTAATACTTTTGTTAAGGTGGATATTTCCCATATTTTCATGTTTCCCCATAACCCATTGGTATTTTTTAAAATGTTTTTTGTTTAAATATTTAATTGTAGTAAAATTAAATAAGTTTCAAAATATTTCGACATCAACTGTTGTTTAATATTTAATCATCTCATTGATTCATTAATTAGTAGTGTTATATAATAATAACAAATAATACCTAATAAAAAATCAAGTATAATTATATATAACTTTAAAAAAATGTAGTACCTGTACTTAAATGGTTTTAAAAATATATATGGATAAATAATATTTTGTCTTCGAAATTGTATAGTTCTGATTCTTTTTTTATCTCTTAAACACAATTTTTAAAGTCCACATTTTTCATGTCCGATCAACTATATTTGTTTGGATATTTAAAAATGTAATAAATAATAATAGCTTTTCCAATGATTAATCAAATATTTGGTTGCTGGGTTTTACTAGGTATATTTTTAAATGTACTATGAAGGAAACCTACTCGTAATATTTGTTCTATACCTGTTTTTTTTTTTTAGCAATATCTAATACCTATCAAAGAGCGAGTAAATGTCCACCTGGAAAAATGAACCAGAAGAAAATAAATGTCATTTTCCGTCGAAAAAAGTCGTTAGAAAATTGGCAAATTGATAATTACCATTACAGACTACGGCATTACCTAACCATTATTTACTCTTTAAGTATGATCTGAGAACATAATTTAGATTTTGGAATTATTTTAGTTAAGACGAAAATGTCTTTATTTTATATAGATATTAGTATTTTATAGTATTAAATTAAATACGACTAATGATATTAGGTAGGTACCTACCGTTTCCGTTATTTATTTACAAATACCCAATATGACTACAACTTGCAACCAATTAATTATTCATAGTTCATACTTCATAGTATCACGGCATAAGTCATAACTATAAGGTCTATGATAGTCATAACCTAGATTCTAGACAGTAGACAATTAAAATTTCTGATAACCTACTACAAAAATATATATACATTATTAAAAATATATAGTTTTTTTAAATTTATGGTAACTCTTGATTATAGAACATCAACACAAGCCCACATAATATTATAATTTATAATATTATATAATACGTCATAATATTATGGTGTAATGTAAATATTGGAATTTGAACATTTGTTATTGACAATAATAATCGACTTTCATTGTTTCATTAGGTAGGTTGGTAGGTATAAAAAAAAAACTCTTGAGATATTATAAATTTGCATATCGTACAAATACTTAAGTATAATAAATAATAATATACATATTATTTGTAATCATTTTACCTCTCTATATGGAATTTATTATGACTATTATGAAATATAATATACTTAGTGGTAGTTACTATAGCGGTACCTACTAAATACGTCCATACCTATAACCAGTAAGGTTTAACTTATAACAATCAAAAGCTTCGATGAATAATGCAAATACTAACAAGTAACAGCTAGTTGGTTGTAGGCAAGGTTTTTACTTTTTAAGATTATAATCCTAGGGTAGTAGGCACCTGGCACCTATCTACACATAAACATAAAATATCAATTATCTAAATAGTGCTTGAACGTAGGTAGAATTAGTGGTGGACATATCCGGATTTGTCAAATCCGGATTTGTCAAATCCGGATTTAGTAAATCCGGATTTCACGGATTATCCGGATTATTCAACTCGATTTTGCTGTTCAATGACTCATTTTTATATACTAATAATATTTTAATTCTATAATATAATTTTCAGACATAGGTATACAAAATTTCGAACGCATTTTAAGTACCAGTGATGTTTTGCGCTTTAAAAAAAATTTTAATTTTAAATTTTTTGCTGTAATAAAAACAATTACTTAAGTATGTAAATAAAGTACTATTTTTTTTACCATACATTAAAAATATTTATAAGTCTGAAGTCACATAAAAAGCAAATCCATAAATCCGGATAAGAATTTGATTCAAATCCAGATTTGGATATTTGGATAATTCAGATATTCGGATTTCATACCCATCCCTAGCTAGTACGAATAGCGTTTGAGTTTTAGAGGGACTAAAGCTGAACTGGGCAACTGGCTGAAGCCCTAAACTAGAATGTTATTGAATAAACTTGAAAACAATTTGTTTCAACATTTTTAGACCTTAAAGCCCCTTCCCCCTTCCCATATTTGTGGGTATGTACTTGAACCATTTAAATAATTACTATGGTTTACTTTTTATCCAAACTTTTACCTAATCAACCAGGTGAACCTACCTATACTTTAATACATAATATTACATATCACATCTGCAGAACTTCATTTTAGATTCCATTTGTCTATTGTTGGGCAATTACTCACAATAATATATATCTAAGTAATATACCTATTTTCAAACTCATAATGTTAAAGTTTCAACAGTAGTAAGATTGTTCATTCCGCGACTCGCGAGATATGTCTTTTTATTGCAACTGATTGTGAAATATAAATTGTGAGTTAAACAATGGTTACTTTGATCCCACTGCGGAAGAGACCGGAGTCCATTGGTTTATCTATATTATTTTGGAAATTAAAAACTATAAATTAGAATTTTTTTATACGAAGTAGATATGTAGACTTGAAGTTAATTTTAAGAAATTAGAAGTTCTGCAACTCCAGGCAGTATAGCCGTATAGGCATTAGGTACTATACATTATAGTTGAAATTCAATTGGATATAGGTACTATCGAATTATAGGTACCTGGAATGAACACATTTTTAACGCACAAATTGTACATTAAGAATTTATAGGAATGACAAAAGAGGGATCAGACCAAATTAATATGCATCCATGTATAAATATTATCATAAATATAAATTATATATACCCTATAATGTAAGTAGATATACTCCTTATAGTCGTAAAATAAAAATTGATAAACCTTAAACATGCAAAATATTGTAGATGGGTGCAAACCAACGGAGGATTAAATTACTTAAGTTTTAATTTTTTTTAACGAGAGCTATAGTTAACTATTGGTATTTTTTGAAATATCATCCAAGTGTGAGAACAGTTTCAGCTCTCGACAGACTACTGTCCTCTTGAATTATCAAAGACAAATATGTTTAATTTGATATTTTCCTATTGAGTTCCTAAATGTAAATAATTTCTGCACAGCATACAATTTTGTTTGTTCTACAGTTTTGTAGAAAAATATATAGTATAAAGAGATTTTTAATGATTTATCTGAAATATTTATATTTATACAATTTATTTTATCATATTGTTTTATTTTATTTAGGTATTAAATGGGTTAAAATTAAATAAAATGGACTAAAATTAATAATTAATACCCATTTGCAATTTTTGTTATGGACATTATGATGAATCTCTATTGTTCTGGAACATAATTTATATTATAACCAACAAAAAGTTAAATTTCTTGATAATTATGTGATATGCCAATGTGTTTATTTTACTGAAAACTAGTAAGTACCTAATAATATATTTAGAAAAAAATTGCTTTTATGTAATACATTATTTAGGTTAGATTTCATATATAATACAATATATTGAGTAAAATTAATAACAATTTTAGAAAAGGAATGAATAAACATTAAGTAGGTACACCTACATTGTACATAATAAATTAATAACAATAATAATAATAATAATAATATTTTTTATCGACAATATTAATTATTAACTATATAAGATGAGATATTATTTAACTCTTAAGACAAAATGTATAATACCAAATATAAATACTATTTTAGTACAAAGTATAACAATTTAATTTTAATTTAGGAAAGGCAACAGGGAATGCTCTTAAATAGTTAAATATATAAATTTAATTTACAAAATATTAAACAGTGGTAAGAAATAATTTTTATAACTTGTTTAGATGTCAATGTCAAATTAATTTAAAAAAAAATATTTTATTACAAATATAAATAAATACGGATGGTATAATATAGGATTTTGAATACACATTGAAAAAAATGTAATTTTTCAAATTAAATTGCAAAATGGATGCTTATTACTTAACAAATAACTTTGTATATTTAAACATGTATATCACATTTTTGGAAACATTAAAATATAATAATACTTGATAATGTGAAAAATCAGTGGCAATAATATTAAGCACCTACATTCTTCTACAACAATTTATAAAATATTCATTTGATTTAAGTGTAAACTAAGTTCCTTGTGACCAAGTAAATAAACTAGACCAGCTTGAGTTTTGGTCTGCAAGTGTTCCTAAATTCACAAAGAAAGTTATTAAAACTTAAATCAAATCAAATTAATTATTTATCATTTTACCTTTAGCAATAGTCTCTATTTGCTTCTGCTCATCGGGACTAAGTTTGAGCAGTTTGTTTATCACTGGTACTAAGTGATATTTTTCTACTCCACTTGACAAAGTTATAAACTATTTAGAGACATTCAAAATAAACATAGTGTTATAATTAGTATAGCTTAATAGTACAAAATACCTTTATAATTATATTTTTTAAATATTCCATATTTTGTATTTCAGCATGTCTGTCAACGCTACGCTGCAATCGTCTAATATCTTCTTTAAGAAATTTATTTTGTTGTTCATATCGAGAACAGTTTTTTTCAGCATCATTTAACATCATAGTTAATTGTTTTAATTGTTTCTGACTAGTGTTCAATTCACTAATTGGGTCACTAACTATAATATAAGAAATTTAGCAATAAATATTTACAAAATTATATAAAGCTGTTGGTTAATTACCACTATTATTATCAAACGATAAAAGATCTGCCAAAGGCATAAGTGTTGATTTACTGATTTTTCGAACTGATTCATTCGAACTTGCAAAATCTGAAAACTAAATAAATATTTATACATTTTAATATAATATAATTTTTTTTATACTAACCATTTCATCATCGTCATGAATATGATTTGAAGAAGTTGATTTTTTAAGTTTATTTTCGTTGTTAACAGGTAATACAATGGTTAATTCTGTTTCATTGGAATTTGTTTCTTTAGCTAAAATAATTTCTTGTTGTAGTCTGTTAATTTCATTTTCATGTGCTAACCGTTCGCTCAATATATTTTCCTATAAATTAGAACAAGTTATTTTTTTTACTTTTTATTATAGTCTTAACATTTCTGTAACATATCTGTCATGTGTTATTTTATCCCAAAAAATCCGAAGTTAAAATAAAACTTAAAAATCTTATGATAGTTATGATTTATTGGTATTAAAGAATATTGTTAAATGAAAATTGATGAAATAATAAACATGAAATATAAAATAATAATAATATATTATAATATAAAAAAATATCTATTTATGAAAAAAATTAACACCGCATGGACAGAATAATACACATTCAATATCAACACTATAACAGTAGAAAAAAACTGCTCCGCTAACCAAAATAACATTTAGAAACAAATATTACCATATTATTGATTATAATTCATATCTACTTGATAAAAATGTTCTTATTATCCAGTTTTATGGCCCAAATAAACAGTGAACATTTACACTAAAAATATAAGCTCATTTTGGTAATTGAAGCATTTTCCCGACTAAACGTTTGTTTTAATTAACTGATATCCTTATTACGTGAAATTTACTGTACAGATAAATATCTGATCATATTTAACTAACGTTTAAAGATGTCTTCTCGTTTTCCATTATGGATTTAATATTTTCAATTTCATTACTCAATCGATATATTTCTTTGTCTTTTGTTGATAAGGCCTTTGTTAAATAACTTAATTTCTTTTCATATTTATCGATTTCTTTTTGTAACAAGATCATCTCTGCATTTTTATTAGATAATTCTGACCTGAAAATTAATTTAAAATATAATAAAAAATTTAACGATTTTGTTCTCGCTAAGTACTTACGATACACTCTGTAAATTGATTTTTGAGAGATTTAAGGTTTTGGTAACTTCTTGTAATTGTTCACTTAATTCTGCAACTTTTGCATGGTACACAGTGTCTTGTTTGTGTTTTTGAAAAACACTATGAGCTCTTAATTTATAAGCTTCAAACTCGTCAAGTAAACTTTGATTTTCTTCTTTGTACTTTGAAATAGATTCATTGGCTGTTTTTATTTCCACTTGCATTCGCCGAATCTAATTTCAATAAAAATTAACATCATAAGTGATCATTATGATAATTAATATAAATAAAAACAAATTTTACTTTTTCAGTAAGCTGTGAGTGTTGCGATTGATAGTTTTCTTTTTCAGTTTCATATAGTTTTTGTAACTCATCATATTTACAAGTCAAATTTGAATTTAATATATTTTCTTGATTTAAAGCTACTTGGCATTCTATTAAATTATTTTCTTTTTCATTTAATAATGATTCAGCATTATTCAACCCTACTCTACATACTTCTACTTGATGCTAAAATTAAAAATCATAACAATGAATTTCAAAAAAAAAAAATTAAAATATGATAGCTTAATTAATATAATTTAAAATTAGATCAAGTTGATAAATTATACAATATACAATTTTATATGCAGATATACTTTTATGAGAAATTTTAGAAATTTGTGTACTAAGTAATCATAAACAAGATTTATTATAATTTAATTATTAATGCTTTTTTTCAGAAACATATATTTTATAACATTTAATTTAAGTTGATGTATAAATCAATGATTTATAACTTACTAAATTCTGTTTATTTCTTTCTTGTTCAGTAATAATAATATGTTCCAAATGTTTAATTTGTTCATGCAAAGAATCAATAACATTATTGGCGTTAGAAAGTTCCTGTTCTAAATTCTGACTATGTAGCTTTTCTTCTTTTACTTTTTGTGATAATTCATCTAAAGTTTTCTAAAAAATATATTAATTAAATATAATATAATAATTAAATTAATTAACCAAATACTACTAACTTCATAAGAATTTAATTCAAGGTCACGAATATTAATTTTTTGTTTTTCTGTTTTTAATTTCTCCAATTCAGATTCCATGAATTTTATTTTTTCTTTTGAGACTTTTAAATTGTTTGAAAGTTCTTTTATGGATGCTTCTCGATCTGTTTTAAGTATTTCAGCAGCTGATTTTTCTTGCTTAAAAATATCAAGTTTTGAATTTAAAGATTTTTCTGCTTCCTTTAAACTAAAATTGAATATAAATAATAATTAAAACTATAATAAATACAATTAAAAATACATTTAATAACAGAAATATACAAATTAATAAATTACCTAAATATAGTATTTTGAGCTTGTGATAAGTCATTCTTTAAATTTTCAATATCTGATTTCAATTTGGTACATAGCTTTGTTTGTTCTAGTAGCTGATTTTCTTCTTGATTGCATTTTTTAACTAATTCTTTGATTTCCGCACATTTAATATCATACTCATCGCATTTAATATCATATTGTTGTTGTAAACACTTGGAAAAAAAAAATTATATTTAAATCTCAATATCAACTCTGTAAATACATAACTGCCGGCATTTGGCACTATGGTGATACATGCACAGCTGACAACCAGTTTCTCTCGTAATAATATGTCTATACTCTGTGCCACAATACACCATGCTAAGGCCCAACAAAAATCGGTTTTTCTGCGAATCCCCACGGGAACCGGTTTTGTTAGCAAGGTGACGTGAGAGGACGCGAGGAACCGACACATTCTTTCGTGGAACAGAGTATAGATACACAACATTAACTGAGTTTTACTTTGAAAACTTACTCGAGCAAGTTTGCCTTGTTCAGCTAAGGCTATCATCTTATTCATTAATTCACTTTTTTCTAAACTATGCTTCTTCATTTCATTTTCAATGGACTGTTTCAAATCAGCTATTTGTTTTTTTTGTTTTATAGCAATAGCTTTTAACTAAAATGTAAAATGTAATTATCAATGTACTCTAAAATTGGTTATAATTTAATATTAACCTTTTGTGATCGGTCTTCTTGACTTTCATCTACTTCACGCATTTTATAAATATTGTCACCTTTATTAATTGATGTAGTGCTTGAATCATCTATACAAATAAAAATATTAAAAAGAGCTTCAAAAATAATTACTAAATCAAATTCAAAAGGTACCTGAATTTTCTTTTAATTGTTGTAATTCCATATCCATCTCATTACACAATGCATCTTTTGCTGTTACTAATTCTCTTAGTTTTAATACTTCAGTTTTCAGTTCTTTAATGTTTATATTTTTGCACACTAATTCTTTTTTCAAACTTATAATTTGTATATGTACATTTTCAATAAAACTATTTTTGGAAATATTTAAATTTTCAATTTCTTCAATTTTTTTTAACATAAATTCCATGCATTCAGATACTAAAAGTTTTTGTTTTGGTAATATTTCATTCTTAATTGTATAAATATATTTTAAGTTTTTTTCAAGTTCAACATTTATGATTAGTGGACAATTATTTATGTTCTCATTTAGAGTTTGCTTAAAATTTGAGTTTTCCTTAGAGTTCTTTATTTCAGAATTATTAAGGTTAGTAATTTCATTTTTAAAAATGTCCTGTTTGTAGTTATCTATTTTATCATTTAATGATAAAATTAATTTTTCTTTTTGGTTAATTTCATTTTTTAAAGTTTTCTCAGAATTTTCAGATGATAATTTAAATAATTTATATTCAGCTAAAGTATGTTCAAACAATTCAAATGTTTCATTTAGTAAAGGCCCCATTTTTAATGGTGATTTGTTATTTTCTAGTTTTGTATTTTGTTTTACATAATTTTCAAACAATTCATCTAAAAGTTCTAGACAATTGGTGAAGTTTGTCTGTAAATTATTTATATTAGAAGATAATAATGAATTTTTCGAATTTAAAATAGAACTGTTTTTGGTAAGGTTATTGATTTCATTGTTTTTGACATCAATTTCTTGCTTTAAGTCATTTATATTACATTTGAACACATTTTCTTCTTTCTGCATGTTTTGTAATCTTTGTACATATACTTCTCGTTCATTTTCATAAGTTTCCATTTGTTTAGAAAACAATTTTATTTGTTTTAGTAATTTGTTATTTTCTTCTTTGGTTTCAATATAATCATTTAACTTTTCATTTAATACAGTAATACTATTTTCCAATTTGTTAATTAAATTTGTTTGACTATCAAATGCTTGCTCCCTTTTTTCACAGTGATTTTCTAACGAAATATTTTTTAGTAATAATTCATTACATTGTTGTTTAATTTTACTTTGGGCTTCTTCCAATTTTAACTTATCACTAATTAACTTTTTGTTTTCATTTTCTAAAGATTTATACTTTATTGTATTACATTTTATCTGTTCTTTAAGATTTGTTTTTTCTTGATCGGCACAAATTCTAAATGCCTTTTCATTGTCTAAGGTTTTTTTCATTGCATCTAATGCATGTTTATTACTTTGAAGTGTTTTCTGCAAAGCTTCAACTTCATCTTTTTGTTGAGCATTTAATATGTGAATTTTTTCTTTTTGGTTGATAATTACTGATTCTGCTTCTTGTAGTTCTTTATTCTTATTCAGCAATTCCTATGAACATTGAATACTTATAGTTAAGAACTTGAAGAGGATGCCAGCCATGCATTTGTTGTCTCCATCTTATACATGGTAAAGTCTTGTTTTCAGTAATAATGTGCTAATTAGTTTTGATATTAGAATGAATTAACCTATTATCAAACTTTTAGTTAAGAACATTATTTTTGCTTATGCTTAGGCAATTTTTTCAATATTTTAATTTTCAAGCAAGATATGGGTATATGAAATATCACAAATTAAAAATGCTCATATCTTTCTTGAAATTAAAATATCGAATAAAAGCTGACGCTTAAACACAGATAATGTTCCTACCTAAAAGTTTGATGAAGAAGTCAATGCACTTTAATATCAAAAATAACAGCACACTATAGAACCAGTGAACGAAAATTTATCGTAAATTTGGAAGACGGAGACAATAAACACATGGATGCGTCCTCTTAAGATACTATTTATAATGCAATATTATAATATTGTACATTCAATTTTTTCCTTAAATTTTAATAAAATATTGTTAAATTATTATTCTTAAAAGTCAAAAGTACAATGTAATATCACAGCAAGTTATGACTTATTATCAGAAAAATGATAAACAAGTAACAACTATATCGTTTAGAATTTTAGTAATAAATCAAATTAAAAACAATTTGAACATTTTATTAATGTTTATTTCATTAACAAAATGTTAAAACAATAATAAGGCTAAAAAAGTTTAAGCACCTAAATATTGGTCTTCTAACACAGATTCATTTTAGAATTTTACCATAGCCGGCTCAAGCAAAAATAGTGCATTAGGCAAAATCAAATTTTGCCTCCCTTAAAATAATAATATTATCCTTATTTGAATATGACACCCCTCTACTTTAGTGCAACCATGAGTGTGGCCCTATGTCACCAACCTCTTGAGCCGGGCCTGACTATAGCTATAATAAAAAAAGCCAACAATAATGAAAAATTGCAAGCAAATTATAAGTTATTTTTATGTAACATTTTTTATTATACTAGTAACCAATTAGGATTTAATATAAATAATATAAATATATTAGTAATAATACTATAATTGAAATATCTAAATTGTTTACCTGTCTTTCAGAATGTTCATATAAGCGCTGCTGGTCAATAAACTTTTCCTCCCAAATCTTTTCTTTATTATGTAATTCTAAAAAGAACAACAATTGTTATTAACAGGTATCTTAATATTTTTTCTTTAGATTTAAGATTGTTTTCTAATCAATAAAACCTTAATTGGTAAATACCTTCATTTTCTTTTTTTATTTGAATGATTTCATTTTGGTACTTAGTATAAATTTCTTCCTTTGACAATCTTTGTAAAACCTAAGCATACATTCAAAACAAATTATATACATATAAGCAGTAGTCATAAAAGTAAAATTTGGAAATTAATAATAGCATTTTTTAATATATAATATATATATTAATAATAGTAATAAATTGTATAACATACATCATCACTATCATCTGAATTACAAATTTCCATAGTAGGTACCTAAAACTGTAAACACTCAAAACATAAAACTAATAAAAGGTCTTAGCATTCCTATAAAAACAAGTACTGTAAATTAATTAAGAAGAAAATCATAATGAAATAAAATTAAAATTAAAAACGTAATAATTTTATTGACTTATTTATGTTTTAGTTGTACACTTGTACCCAACACGTCGTCCTATCATATACAAATAGTAACAACTGTTTATTAGTTATCACCACGGTTTAAGATATTATATATCACTTATCACTTATATTATCAGCATTATAATAATATCACAGAATAACCTTATATGATTAATTATCACAGATATGTATAATAACAATGTTGTATAAATAATGTTATTATACATATATTCTGTGGACCGTGTTAATAGTATGTAAATATTATCGTTGTCATCATCACGATATCTTCACGATTTAAGATAGTACTATCTATGAAACATCATAATAATAAAATAAATAAATTATTACCTATATGCTTTAGTGTTCAGTTAGAGCTGACTCTATCTAAAGTCGTGCTCAAAACTAATTACTGTCAAAATATTTTAACTCTTTTTGAACTACTTATAGCCATGAAAAATTTTCGAACTTTGTATTACTTTTAATTATTGTCGACAAAATGTTCACTAGTTACAAAAGCTTCGAAATTGAGCACTATAAGAAATTATAAGTTTTGATAGCAGCTGATATTAATGATACATATAGGCACGATTAGTTTTTATATTATGCATTTAAAGTTCATATGTTGACAAAATTCATCAAAATCCCAAAAAGCCATGAGTTATTTTCGATTTTTATTAATTTTTTGAATAATTATATTTTTTACAACTTTTTGCAGTTAAACATACTAATCTAACTTTTAGATAGAATCTGCCGTATACGCCGACTACCACGAGCGCCTCACAAATTTAATTATTTATCTTAATGTCCAGCTTGGCTGGTCGTAGGTACCATTTTTTTCTGCCACGTAGGAACTTACACAGTTACACACCTCATTGTTATATTCAGGTATAGAAACTTACACGTATCTGTGGAAGTTAAAGCATGTAATTTTTATCTGCTACTCTCGTGTAAGAACTTATTATTCTCCATTCCTTGGGAATGGATAATGATGCAACTGATGAACTACCCGCTTTGATTTATATCCGTAAAGTGGCATTTAGACTTTATCCGAAAATATGCTAATATTTCTAAAATGAATTGCAAATAATTTCAAAATTGTTTTTAGTGTAAAATCGATATATATATTTTTTTTTACGAATTTTATAACTTTTTTCCCTGCAATATTTTATGGTAGATATAACTTTATAAGGTCGAGCATTCTTCAGTCCAATTACGTTATATTAAAACATTTTACTTACTTATACAGACATACAATTATACAGTATACATATACACTGTACTGAATAGTACATAATATTGTTAACAGATATAAGACCCTAACTGGCTTCTTCTTGCAAATATCAATTATCATAACTGTATCTAATTCATTTTCAATTTCAATATCTAAGGATTTTAAGTTGATACAAGGTTCATCATAAGTTTAAAAATAAAATGCAACATATTTTTATACATATTTAAGTAAGTTTAATTTGAATTTTTAAACAAATAATTATGTTTTAAGTTAGCTATTGCCTATATTTTTATGTAATTTATAGCGCAGAACCTATTCACTTTCACGCACGTTTAGGATTAGTCGGTATTAAATTATAAGTTAATAATAGATAGTGCCTACTGCCTATAGTAATATTATATGAAATAATATAATTATTATTATTTAATATTATACGGGATCAGTTTTGACAAAAATGTATTCAATGTTTCAATTTTCAACCTACCACATTTACCAATAGAAAATATTTTGGGGAAATAGTAATGTCAATCTCCATTCGTAGAATGGTTTTTAATTAATGTACAATACATTTAAATTTAACACAACCACAAAACAGCTATCGAAGTCTCGAAGCCTACTATATATTATATACCTATATGGCTATATATAGTTACAACTTACAACAGATCTTATTTATTTAAGTGTAGACTTGTAGTCTGTAGGGTGTCAGCTGATGAAAAAAGTGTAAATTTTAAGGTTGGCTGGTAGCAAAATAATTAAAAAAATAATCAACATTTCAACAGATAACATATGTACACGTGTAGATAGCACATAGGGACTATTTTTGCAATTAAATAAATTGGAAACTGCAATTTTAGTTTTATTCTGGGGTGATGTGCTTGAACGATTTAATCTTGTAAATAAAGAACTGAAATCCATTTCAATAGATTTAATAATCGTATCAAATTTATATAGTTCATTGATTAATTGTGTCGAACCGTTGAGAAGTACAAGTATGTTTGAACAATATGAAAAAAAAGGATTATTATTATCAAATGTTAAGGAGTATGATGAAAGTAGAAAAAAGTATAAACAATTTTTTTAATCAATTTAAATCTTGATGATATTTGTATATAGATTTTTTAAACATAAATAACCTAGTGCCATCATATTAATTTTTTTCTTAATTTTTTTTCTTGCTCCATAAAAAGTATTTGCCTGCGGGCTCCCACGTTCCTCTTCAAAATTTTTTTTTATCAATTTAAATCTTGTAGATTTTTCTAAACCAATTTTTTAAACATCAACAACCTGGTGGCAAATTAATTTTTTTCTAATTTTTTTTTTCTCACTCCTTAAAAAAAAATTTGACTGCGGGCTCCAACGTTAATTACCCTTCAAATTTTTTTTTTAATCAATCTGAATCTTGATATTTTTATATAGATGTTTTAAGCATCGACAACCTGGTGCCATGTACATTTTTTGTATTTAACATCACGGTTTTGTTGTTATTTTTATATTCCTAATTTATTGTGTACCTATTTTGTATTATTTATTCCCCGCTGGCCAGCACTCATTGTGTCACCCCATTATTTATTTATGTTTCTTGTTATACCGAATAGTAGTCCATAAACACGGTGCATGAAAAATTTGAGTTCTATTTATTTTGTACATTTTACTATAATACTGCAGTCCACTATATTCTCAGATACCGATCAATTTTTTTTTTAAATTAAAGATTTGAAAATTTAATTGATGATTCCTCATAAATTTTCCTACCTTTTTCAAAAAAAAAATGTCTACCGGAAAGTCAAATTAAATTTTTATGAATGTTTGAAGTTCAAAGTTTTCCAAGATTGGATATTCACTTGATTTCTCATGTAGCGATTTTCTTATTTTTTTGTAATGCAAAACTAATAACTGTATAGATACTTGTAATTTGTATCATATGTTTATTTTATCAGTTCCTATATTTGATATAATTTTCAAAATATTTTGACTCGTTTTGAGCTGTTAAAGCTTGAAAATGTAATACATAGTTCTTGATATATTGTTACGATAGTTATTAAAAAATATTAAAAGAACATAGGCACAGTCTTTTTTATAAGCTTTTAAAGTTCGTTTTTAGACAATAATTTATCAAAGTTAAAATGAATGAAATGTTCAAATTGTATAACTAAGGTTTGAAAATTTAAAACAAGGCTCCACGTAAGAAGATTATTCTGTAACCAAAAATCTCAAAAATATAAATACAATTTTTTTTATGTTCAAATTTGGACGAAATTACATATTAAATAACCAAGAATAATGATTTTAGTTATTTTGTTGTAATTTTATAATCTTAATTCAACTTACCAGCTACCGTATTATTAATAAGTATAATAACCTTTTTAATATAAAATAAAATATCCAACTTACAAACTGTTTCAGCTCAGAATCGTTTTTCGTATGGGTACAATAATATTATATCATTAAGTTCAAACTTAATACCATCCATTAAACAGTGACCCACTTGTAACCTACTGTTCAGCAGAGCAACATGTATACTGTATGTATTTTGTATGTATATATATATATATAACATTCTATTTGAATAAGTTACAGTTTATTGTAGGAAAAATTAAGGGGAATCTTGTATACAATTTCAAATCTTAGATATACATAGACAATTTTTTGTATGAGTTTTACTTTTATTTTTTATTGAGTAAACAAAACCATGATTTGCTTAAACATCTTAGTTTTTCTTGAATTTTTGTTTGTTTTTTTTTGACGCTTTTGAAAATTATTGGAATTTTTTTACTTTTGACCCTCTCCCTAAAGTACCATAGTTAACCAATAGTTAACAGTAAAGATGCTGTTGAAGAAAATCACTCCCAAAGGTGTTGACAGACAAAAAAATGAAAAAAACACATCATTGTAAAATCAATACATTTGTCGCTCCGCTCAGAATCTAAAATGTATACTGACGTTGAAATACTGTTGCCTGATGAAATAGGTTGCTGAATTATCCAGGTATTTTGAAAATAGCGTTGGAAGTAAAATTTTCATATTTAAAATTAAAAACAAAAAACATACACGCCCTGCTGATATTAATAAGAAATTGAAGTTCAAAGTGGTTTAACCGAGTGTTTATCACCTGAATATTATTATTTTTATTGATCCGCTATATACCTTTATAGATTTAATTTAGGTCTGTCATCAGTCATCAGATTTTGTTGTATAGGTTGTATCTATCTTAGTTCCATAGCAACAGCAAGTAATACAAAATGATAGTATATGAAAAAATAGTAGTCAAATGATAGGTATAGGTACACTGCGTACCTATAATTCATAATCTATCTTTATATAGGTATTAACTATTAACCAAATATCACTCATTCACTCTGAGTATTTTTAATAGTCCTCTAGGAAAGTCAATAAAACTCTGTAAATTATCAAACAATTTCAAACAAATACTATGTAATAGTGTCATTCATGTTCATACAAAACGTAGTTAATTAATTATAGATTATATCTAGAGACTAGAGTAATAGTTACATGTATATAGGTACGCTCGGATCTATTTCATATATATTATGTGTTATACATATAGGTAATACATGCAATATACGAATTTTATATGTATACCTTGTACAACTAATATACCTATACTATAGTCTATACGACTTAACCTTATACATACTTATAGGCTATAGGCCTATAGTATAGTATTATAATAACACAATACGTCAATACCTAGATCTGATCAGTGATCACTTGTTAAGCCGATCTACAGTCTATACGATGATAGTAAAACGCGAAAGCTGTGAACCTTACCTATAGTATGTCTATAACTATTCATGATGGGATTGTCACTGTGAGAAAAATAATATGAATATATTATGATGATAGTTTCTGTCACAACTCACAATTTACAACAAGATATCGCACTACCAACGTGCAGGATTGAGTGAATAAAACATTAGTAGTTTCATCTAATTATTTTTTCACGCACTAACGAATAACGATTAGGGCCTAAATTTCAATACAATTACATTTTTTTTAGGTGCTCTATAATTAACTGAATTTGTTTGAAAATGTTTCATTTTAATCTCATCGTCTCAGGCACAATTTGTACGTAAAATACCATATTGGGCTAAAAATATATGATGTTATTCTGAAAATACTATAAATTAATCCTATTTAGTAGGCACTTATTACTTATTAATAATCAATATCCTGTATTCGCTATTCTGTTATAAAAATATACTCGTATAAAATAATATGTACTCACATGACGGTATATATATTTTTTTAAATTAGTTCTTTTAATTTTAATTTGTATAATTATCTGATATTTATCTAGATAAAATATTTTTATCTTTTATTTTTTTGTTAGATGAATTTGATTTGTTTATCTTTTATCTGTATCTTAGATGAAATTTAGTATTGTTAATTGTTATCTTTATCTTTATCCAGATTTGTTTTTTGTTATCTGTTCCTAACACTGGTTATTCCCTTATATGTGAGGTTCCCTCTTACAAAACTAATGAATTCGTCACCATTATATATGCTGGTAATACTAATTGTATGAAATTTTATAGTTACATTTCCTAATCAAAAAAAAGTTAGTAGACAATAAAATAAATAAATAATACCTGCTGTTTTTATAATGCTTGTCATTGAAATTGTATACATTAAGATAGAAGGGGAGTTAAGAAGACGTCTTCTTATTTAAGCATTACTTTATCCACAGAATATATTTCCTGTATATGAATTAGTTATAACTTATAAGTAATACTATAGTATAGGTATACACGTGTAGTATAATACACTTTATGTACTATCGTACTACCACTGTAGTAATGTAGTATACTACAACATACAGCTCATTGGTCATGACTAATATACTATATACATATATATACATAAATATTTAATTTTGATCATTATTGTTATTTTTTTATATAAAATTAAATTACTTTAATGTATACATTATATGATAAATAAAATACATTTTTTTAATATGACCGATATAAGACGAAAGTTGCAATAACATGATATAATAATATGTTGGTGTACTAAAATATTTATGTATTTACTACGGATACGTGAGGTGTGTAGGTGTAGGTGTATATTACATTAGTACATGCGTGTACCTAGGCAGTCTTGTAAAAAATACTTTTATTTTGTATTCAGAATACGTAAGTATTCGAATAAATGAGTATTTAAGTATTCCCAATACGCATTCGAATACATTTAAAAAAATATATTCTGAATATATATTCGAATACTCGAAAAAGTAGTTGCTCAGTTCCCCCCCGCTAATATTTATCAGTTTTTACATGGTTGGAAATTAACATGGGTCTATGAAATTTCATTCAAAGAGAAAAAGTATTGTTTATAACTATTATTTATAATGTGCCGATTATTAATAAAAAAAATTGTTTAGTCACAAATATTTTTCAAGATCAAAAAAAGTATTTTTTCATTCATTAAAAAGTACAAAAAATATTATTCAGAATACGTATTCGAATAATTTTTTCAAATAGTATTTAAAATAGTATTCGATACTTTACAAGACTGTGTGTAGGTATATATTAGTAGGTATTTATTGATTAATATACCTACGTTTAAAGCAGTGATTTTCAAACTGGGTGCCGCCGCCGCGGCACACTGGTGTGCAGCGAGCATTCACTAGGTGTGCCGCGGTCTTCTGACTGTTTGTCAAAGAATTGATATTTGTATCAAGTACAAATTTCTCATTAAATGTATGTACCTACTATACTTCTTTTTTTGTAAATTAATCTAATAGAATCTAATTATAATTAATACGAATTTGTAGCTCCGTCAAACACACATTTTTAATTAAATATATATAATTATAACTCTTAACGATTTTGTCCATCTAATTATTTAATTTAAAATAAAGGTCAGTGTGCCGTGAAAATTTTTTGAAGAGTACTGTGTGCCGTGATTAATAAAAGTTTGAAAACCACTGGTCTAAAGGATAATCATTCAGAATTACTGTGTTCAGCAGTTTTTATTTATTGAATAGAAAATTGCGGTACGCCGATTTGTGGAATTCTCAACTTTATGAAGCTCATTTAAAGTCTCGATCTAATCGCATACGCCAAACTAAATCGATCAGACGTTTTCTTCGTTCCAGACTGGTGCCCCGCCTAAAATGCACCCGGCCGTATTATAACATTATAAAGTGGTTCTCGAGGAATGCAATTTTGGTGCGCGCGCATCGCCGGCAGACGATCACAATCCGCTATCCGCTGCCGTTCCGTTTTTACGCACTGCTACGCGCTGGCTGATTACAGAATACACAGTCCTTCGGATCATGTTCTACATACATTTTATGATTATCACCGACCAACGTTAGTCATTCAATTATAATATTATGACTACGTAGGTCAGGTATACCAGCTAAATTTTATCATATTACGTTATTTTGCAGAAACAATTACGAGCAACGCCGCTAAAATGACTCATATTTCACGCCACATTAAATAACACTTATTGACAATCACGTTTTATAAAGATATTATGATTTTAAGATACCAGTTAGGTATATACTTAGACTGGATAAAAATGTAGAAGTGTATCTAGCAATCCACGAACAACACCACAAGATTGTGTAAAAAGAAGCAAAAGAAAATATATTAACAATATAGGTAGAAACATAGGATTATTATGAAATAAAAAAAAAACAATTTTACAATAGGCGTTTTATAATATTAAAATTACATGTTATCCCCAAAACTAAACCTAGGAGGTTAAACATTTTTTATCAAAACCTCGATTCACCAAGATTGAGAGTGTAAGGGATATATATATATACACACATATAGATAGATAGATAGAAGGGATATAGAGAGGAGAGAAAGAGAGAGAAAAGGGCGAAAACCAGAGGAAACAAACATAACATTATATTATAATATGATCAGCAAAGTTATAGGGTTGTGCGAGGAAGTATTGTTGGTTGATCACTTCCCCGCGGCACAAATTAATACTGTTTACATAAATAATCATAATACACACAGACCGGTCGACTTAAACCAATACTAAATAAATTACGTACCGCTGTAAGCCATACACATCGTAATCATGATAACAACAATCCACCCTACGTTACATTTGTCCGTTCGATTTCGTCGGTAATCGGTAAATTACGTGTAATCGCGCACAAAAACTACGATAATAAGTAGCGTGTCCATAGGATATCAACAATTATTAAACACGCGTATACCTACACTACAAAACATAGTTATACGTCAATACATAAATATTGTATATAGCATATTAGCATATATATTATATAATGGGATATGTCGGACGTAGGTTGTAAATTGTAATAATAATATATATTATTATTTATTATCATAACGAAATAAATAATATTATTAGGTACCTATATAATATTTTATATTAGATTATATAACAATAATAAATAAAGATTTTTGTTTTGTTTATGGAATCTCATCCCGTGGTTATATAATGTTTGGTGTGTATAGGAATACTATGTTTCGATAAAATAATATAATCATTATTATATTATGACATTGACGGCTACCGAACGTTGTTACAAATATGTTTAGACGACTCTCATCAACTTGTTCGAGGTATTTTTGTTTCGCTTTGCGTGATCATCGCTGCCCAGATCCGCTAGGACCCTGTCACACCATGATTTCGTTGGCGTCACGGGCATATTGGTACAGTCCTGAAACGTGTGACATTAAAATATTAGGTATCATAATGTGTGGATTACTTAATGATTATTCTGATCAGTAGACTTAGTTGAAAATATTGTAAAGTTTGTATTTTGTAATTCGTTCTAATTAATGACTATACGAGTATTATATCATTAGATTAATTTATTACGAAGTACAAGAAACAAATTTTAGGTTTTTCCTTTATCATTTATATGCATCAGTAGGTAAACAAAACTTGATATCAGACCTAATGCAAATCTGATGGTCACCTTCACCATGATCTATAACTTTAAGTTTACGAACAAAAATGTATAGTTGTACTAAAACTACTTTAGACTTCATTAGTTTACTGTAATGTATATTATTATGTTTATTTAATATAATGTAAAAATCATAAAGTCATAAATATATTAAAATATATTATATTGATATTACATTGAATGGTAATACTGCATTATATTATGTTAAAACAGTTAACTTGGAAAAATATCGATAATATTATATACCTATCGGTTTTTAAAATAATTTTATGGAGGGTTGTTATATAGGTACAGTATTGGGACAAATCTCTTATGAGTGCATCGAAAACTTAAAACACGATTGATACTCGGTGAAAATTTCGAGTCTATGTGGCTGGATACTCATTTTTGCATTTAGAAAAATCGATTTTGTTAAAAACCTATTTCGAGAAGGTATTCTAGTTATTCCAAAATTGTTTTTTCGAATAATTTGTTGAGATACTAATTGGACAGTTTTGTATTTTAAACCTTAGTTAAGGTACCAACTATATATTCAATTTGCTACAAAGAACCACCACAGAAATTAAAGTTCAAACGCTTTCTCCTCCACAATAAGTGTCAAGACAACCTTTTTTTAAATTTATAAAATAAAGATATTAGAGTTATCGTACCTAATAAGAGATTTTGTAGGAAAGCTTGATACTAAAACATTATGTTTTTTCGTATGATAGCACCATTAACAATTTTCAAAAGTTCATAAATTTGATTTTGTAGATAAAGAAAAATATAAATATATAAATATATCTATAACATCACCAAGCATTCTTATTCCCATTAATGCTTTAATAATTTATTTATTCAAATTCTGATTTTTGTTTTTTTAGTATACCTACTTAAGAATCATATTTTCAATTATTTAGATTTTTTCGTACCGCTTTGGAGTGCTCGAGTGTCATAAGGCGATACTTTTTCCAAGCCGAGCAATGAATGTATTTTTACAATGATTTTTTTTTTTTTTTGTGTCTGTGTATACTATAAGTAGTCAAAATAATGCTTTTATTTTCAACTTCAGTATCTTGTTCGCTGGGAAAGTGAATCTAGTTGGTGCATTTGGGAGATCAAAATTTAAAATTACCAGGAGTTTTCAAAAGCGCCGTGAAAAACAAAAAATAAATTAAGGAAGAACGGGAATTTTTACGCAAAATTGGTATTCGTCAAAATGGATTTTGGTTTTTGGTATAACTCTAAAACAAATAACCTTAGATATACCAAATATTTTGAATCGTTTTGAGCTGTGTAAGGAAAATTTAAAATTTCAATTTTTTTCTATGAATATCAATGACATTTTTTGTGTTGGTCAAAAAAGAGTGAAAATGTAATACAAGGCTCCTTATATATTATTACAATAGCAGTTTAAAAATATTAAACGTACATAGGCATTAGGCACAGTTTTTTTTTATTAGCATTTAAAGTACGAATTTTGAAAACATTTATTATATTTAAAATTAAAAAATTATTTTTTAGTTAAAAATGTATAAAATATTCAACTTTTATAGCTAAGGATTGAAAATTTAAAATAATGTTCAACGTAAATTACTTTATTCCTAATAATATAATCAAATATACCTAATAATATCATAGGGCTTACTGACCGTCTTCCTTCAGAATCATTTTTTGTGTACAATGATATTCTATATTTCTATCATTGAATTCAAATTTAACACCATCCATTACAGAGAACTAATTTAATTTACTGTACAGCAGAGTGACCCACTTACCCACCTTTTTTAAATTGTAAACCACGCTCTTTTTATGTAAATTGTTATTTAAATTAATTTTTTGAAAATATTGATGTATCTAAACCAAAATTTAAATAAGTAATTTTTGAGTTATTTAAGTTTGTATTTGAAGGATAATAGTTCCACATTAATAATTCGGAAACTATAATACTCGTTAAAATTTTGATTTAGATCCATCAACATTTTCAAAACACTTATCAAAATTTGAATGAATTCATTATTGAATAAAAAAGGAGGTGAGCATGCTTGGTAAATCACTCTATATATAATTATTATCGTACCAAATTTTCTCAAGTCCTAAAATGTACAGGTGAAATGCATTTTATTAGTGCACCATATTGTCATATTGACAGCGTTAAGTGGGTGTAACCGTTTTCTGCCAATAGTTAAATTCCGATTTTCACAAAAAAAAAAATAATAAATTATTTAATATTTTTTCAGAGCCCATAATATCAGTTATATCGCGCATTATTATTTTACTAAGACACTATATAGTCTTTTCTGGTGTTGACCAATACTGGTTTTGTTATAAATTATAATACAATTAATATATTATAGTACTTACTACGTTGAGGAGATTAAATCATATAACGATAATATATCAAATAAATGTATACCGAAACCATATAGTTATTAGTTTAATCATACAAAGTTATGTTACTCTAACATTTAGAGGTTGGGAAACATTGCTCTAACTAATCTAACCTAACCAAACTAACCTATAGAGAGCGCAAAAAGTACAAAAAATAAAACTTTTTATATTTATAAGTAGGTATATTGATTTATAAGAACATTTATAAGTATAATTGTTGTATGATTTACTTACGATTATGTAATTTTTAGGAGTGACGTGGTCTTGAACAAAAGATGTTTGCGTTGATTTTTTCATCAATGATGATGTAATTTTATCGTCTGAAGATAATAAATATATAGCAAAGTCAAAACCTTTAACCAAATCTATTTGTGTTTTAATTAAGTCTGGAAAAACGGAGTAGATTAAAATAAAATATTATATTATGTATGAAAATAAACGAAAAAATATTTACCTTCGTCGAAATCGATGCGATATATCTTAGTTATATAATTATCACGATGCTCCATATTTTCCACCAAATATTGGGCATTTTCTTTGTTCGCTTCGTCGTAAAATACTATTACATTATATATAGTCTTCTCCGCTGTAAACATCGTAAATAAAAAAACACATACGTAAACAACATGTAAATAATTATAGAAATAAAAAAGTAATGAAACATATTATATTGTTCTCATAAACGTAGTTTAAAAAAAAAAACTTACATAGCGCATATTTATTACTTTCTAATTTTTTTTTCAGCTTTTGATACGTCCCGTAGAACCACCGGCGTTTCCAAACGATCAAAATTAACGCAATCATGACAAAAATGATAAATTTAAGGTCTCTTTGCACTTTTTTATCGGATTGTACGTAGTTTAACACTGAAAAATAAACAACAAAACATGTATTATTGACAATCGATCCAACTATAAAATATAAAATGATATAATGTTTAAATATTTAAAATTTAAATTAACCATCATCAGTTTGATGTATTGTGGTTGAAAATAATATTGCTTATGTCACATAAATTACAAATACATATAATATGTTACCATTTCCCCATATTTTGTGTAATATATAGTCACAGTACCTATACAATTCTTGTATATTTATCTTATTATCTTATTTATTTGATGTTAGCAATATTTATCTTATTAATTATTACTATTAATATTATCTTATTTAAGAATTAAAATATGAAATTCAAAGAAGAAAAATATAGTTTACGAAATTAGTTATTAGAATGATAACATGAAGTTGTCTAAAACAATTTTCACCCATATGAAAATTAGCTATACAAACAAAATTACGTACATTATACAATATCAAATATCAACATATAAACCATCGTAAAATGATATCCGTACACAAAGTACACAAAGTACAACATGTACTTTAGCCTGTCTTTAATCTTTCCAAATACTGATTTGGTACAGTCTGATACAGTAGGTACCTACTGTAGATGTTAACTAAGTTGGCATATAATAATTAATATTATCAAGTAATATAACTCATAACGTAAAAATATATAGACATAAATATAAGATTTAAAAAGTCACAGCTGATAGCAGGGTACGGAAATAAGAATGAAAGTCGAGCACCCGTGCGCACAGTTATTATACTGCAGTCATATCATCGAATATTGATCCAAATATGAAAGACATTTTTCTATGGAAATTAAGTTAATACATTTTAAAATATTATCTCACAGTTTGTTATGTTAATATTTGATAAAACTATTTATGGAAGGGAATTTCTTCATTATACTTTGATGGGGTAATAATATGAAGATACTAATTCAAGAAGATTATATTACTACCCTTATTTGTAACTGGCTAATTATTTAGAAATTTGTATACTTTTTTGGTTTAAAATTAATATGGAATTTTATTAGTATCAAAATAGGTGAGTGTAAGACATTATTTTATTATTATTTGTTTTTTATTAAAGAAGAAAGCCTCGATGGCGGGCCATTGGCTTGTTTTACATATAGCTAGGTATACTTAAATAATCACACAGACAAACAATAATACAACTCACCGGGTTTTGTGATGTTAGTAAACTGTTGCACAATTTGGTCATCAGTATTGCTGATGGAGCACATATATTCTCCATAGTCAGTCTCTTGAATTTTGTTTATGAATAGGAATGCTCCCAATACTTGGTCATTTTCCCTATAAGAAAAAAAAATAAAAACATTAAGACCACGCATAATTTCTGCGAATATTAAGTTTGCTGATTTTGTTTTTAAGTATGATGTCTAATATTATATGATACCTAATCACTTCTTCTATTCTATATTTTTCGTTAGAAACAATTTTCCGTTTTTCACTGATTTTCTTCCACGTTATCGTGTTGACGGCATCCGGAAGACCGACATTACCTGCATCAATCGTATTTCAGAATTTATTTAGTTATTTTTGTCATATGATAATTTACAAACAACAGAGAATAAACTATAGTGTGTTGCATAATAAAAGAAAAATTGTAGATATATTTACCAACGAAACCCTCGCAGTACAGTCTGACAGACGCTCCTGGTTGTGCATAGTGTATATTAGCCATTTCATACGTAGGCAGAGGGTCTTCCCAATAAGACTTAACATCTATAAAACATAATAATTAATAATATCGTGTTGATATGTTACAAGAACACAGATTAAATATAAATTATAATTATGTTTCATTGATAGATTTTAAAGTGCAAGCTCAAGACATTCCGATACGTTGGCAATAACAATAAATAATAATCTATTAGAGAGTAGATACGCTTATATGACAAACAAAGAAGATAACTGTTGTAAAATGTGGATTACTATATTCCTTAAACTTTAAGGCTTAAAGCATTCATTGTTTACGAAATGGAAGAATAAAAGATTGTTGAAAATAGCAATATTTAAATTTTACTTATTACTCCCATACAATATGAATTCATACTCTATAGTTAAATACATAAAATTGTATTTTGAATTTTGTTTAATATTTTATTTTTAAAACAAGTACCTATGCTAACCTAATCAATTTTTATTTGAAAGTTTTACTGACCCCCTTTGATTTTGAGCAGAAAGATAAATGCATCGATTTTACAACGATGTGTCGATGTTAGTATGTTTTTACTTTTTTTATAGTAAAAAAAAATGCCCAAATTGTCAACTTAAATGAAGTCTTATGTCAGTGCATTGGATATAGTTTGTACTTTTGGGAGGTCAAAATTTGAAATGCTCAACACTTTATAAACAATCAAGAAACAAATAAAAATTTCCAAAAAATGTGTTAAATTTTAATATTATTATTAAAATAATTGTTTGGTAACGCATGAATATCAAAAAATTAGATATTCTTTGCTTATAGACTGTCTTCAATTTTTACATTTTTAAACATTTTTTGTTCGGTTAAAAACCCATAACATTTATTACGATGTTCCTTTTAAGTTGTTAAATTAGAATAAAAAAAACATTTGCGTAAATCGTAATATAGCTTAGCCACAATAATTTTATGAGCATTAACAATTGAATTCGTTAAAAATAAGAAAATTGAGTTTGTCAAAATTGGTTTTACGTAAAAATTTCCGTTTTCCAATTCGCGTCAATATTACTAAAAACCGTACTGTAGGGAAAAAAAATCAAGGAGCATGTAGATACATCGGTATATGTATATGTCTAGTAAATTTAATACATTCATCACTACACTCAGGACCTAATAAAGTATGATGAGATTGCTATAGTAACACAATTATATTAATCATTGGTTGCTAGAGGCAACCTAAGAACTTTATAACATTAATTTCATCTTTGTTATTGTTTGGTTGTCATAGCAACTGTAACGTGTAATCGGTCAAAAAATATAATATAATATTTTAAGCTCGCAGCCACAACACGCTATCGCACTCCGCGTCGCACAAAATTATAGATTGACCCCCAGTCATAAGACATATACATGCCAAATACAACTTAGTTTGATGTAAATAATAAATATATAATAGTTCCCGGATGGGTTACCACCAGGGTTCGTAGTAGCAAAAACCTTGCCACACATACACGTGTTGCTCACCCAACGTATCAACCTTACCGTAGTCCAACCCTACCAACTATATAGTCCATAATCCCTAAAATAGTCAACAGCTAAATAACCATAGTTGCCGAACTCCAGTTTAAAAAAAAAATGTAATTAAATATTAGTCAAACAATAAATGCAAGGTTTTCGGTAAATATTAAATGAATCTACCTTAGTATTATAATTGTAATAATTTGTAAAATAAATTACTTTAATAGCAGTATTAAAAAAACCTATCAGGAATTCAGGAAATATTCTTAGTAAAACTGAATTGTTTTCACTCAGAATCGAGTTTTTAGTATGCAGTGATTTCTCATTGAGTTCAAATTTAACACATGCATAAATAGATTACAATGACTTTTGAGTCAGTGACTACAGGAGAGCGGTTATACCAAATTCCACTCTATTTTCATTTAAACTTAACATTAAATTATGGATGGTATTTTCATACAATATATTACTTTAATTTTAGATGTCAAAGAACATTTTTAAAAATGTATTTTTTTTATTATTAGATTTAATGTGGATAAGTGCTCGTTCAAGTGTTTCATGCTTTTATACGTAACTTTTAAATATATTATATCCAATACCAATAAGTATAGGCATTATTTTTAGGTAGTGTTCACCAATTCGAGAATATGATACGGTTTCTATTAAGAATCAACAAAAAAAGTATCGTATATTTTTAATAAATAGTTTAATTTTTCAACACATTTTATAGTGTTGTATTTGATTGTTTAAAGGCATAAGTTGATACCTTTTGGCCATATTTTCATGAATTTTTTGGATTTTAAGATAACATCTTAACTCTATAAATATAATTATTATAAATTGTATTAATATGGAACGTTGATTGACTACTCATGTCCTAAATTCAGAATTATTATTTTTAATTTTTGAGTGAACATATTTTAAGTATAGATAGGTAGTATATTTATTTATTTATTTGAATTGTTTTAAAATCAATACTTTCAAGAATCATTATAGTTTTAATTAAAATCGTTTATTCTCTTGAGTGATGAAAAACGGGAACTTTTGATGATTGTTGGTATAGTCAATTTCTATTCCGAGAATAAATTATATAATTCCAAAAACAAAATGGTATAATATTGCCTTTGGGTTGGTGAGCAAGGTTTTATCAAATTATCTGTTCGAACAGAGATTCTTAGTACTCTACCTCTAACGTTTTCTTATGTATAATATACTATCTTGTTCCGGAAAACTTTCTTCCTCTTACCATCAGATAAATGAACACGTTTGCTTGAAGTTAAAAAGGAAATACAGAAAATGAGGAAAAACTGTGTATATGGATCATTGTTATAACTGGAAATGTTTTCTCATCGTCGCTTTCAAAGTAGATAATACAATAAATTATAGAGAATAATTCCAAGTAAATTATATTTTATGGTTCGATATTTTGGTTTTAAAGTTATTAATCAATAATTATTATTCATGTTTTATTATATATAGGTACTATGTATTTTTAAATATACAATTATTAAAAGCTAATGTTATTCAAAACTAAAATTTGATAAAGTACATTTTATATACAACCCATAATTCTATAGGACATCGTACCCTATAAGTTTATAATATTTACAATTTGATCATCGTATCTAAATAAAATCCACTATGAGAATGTCAAAAATTCACAATAGTAGTACAACTAATTAAATAAACACATTTTTAACAAAAATTTTAAGAATTATTTAGTTTGTATAAACTCGAAATATAAACTTTAAAATTAAGTTTGAAATATGCTTGGACAACGAACGCCCAAATTGAAGGGCTTATTTATATAAATATTTTCAAAGTTAAATTATTATGTCTATTGAGTATAGTATTGAGGTAAGGTTTATAATAGGTACTAAGATAGACATGAACATGGACGTGGCGAAACAACCTGTATGTAAATAGTATAGATAAGTATATCAATGTAGCTAGTATAATCACTAATCATTATATATTTAAATGTAATTTATACCGTGGTACCTATACTTATTTACATAAAATATTATGTTTCCAATATTAATTATTCATTGTAAGGTAAGAGAACATAAGAAAACATTCAGTGTAGGTATATGTATTATTATGTAAAAATATATCAAATATTAAATAATAATATGTAGTTGTAGTAGATACATAATATGTACTACTGTACTATGTAACAGAAACTAAAAACATGGAACCATGTAAAATTTATTCAAAGCGTCGAAAAACCTTGTTATTTTTATTTAATAGATACATTTCAATTCAAATATTTTCATTTTTCACAGTAAATTAATCAACCACTTATTTTTTCAATAAAAATACATTTTATATTAATCCGCAATCCACATTATGAATTATGAACTTAACTATAAGCGACTTTTTTATTGAGTTTAAAACTAAATAGTTAATTGTGTTTCTTTATAGTGTCCCTGAGGAATCCATAAGTTTATTTAATGCTGTATAATATATTTCTGATATACGTTCAAGTTGATTCAATTCGTTCATTATATATTATACATATATTATATATTCATTATTTATTATGTCATTCAATGCTCAGTGGAAAAAAAAGTACTTGTGTAATATGCTACCTATCTCTACTTCGTTGGTGTCATATGCTACATACCGTAAAAAGTTACCTACCAAAAAACTTGATAGATATATTTTACCATAGATGTTTATCATTTTTACAAGCTGATTAATAACAATTTATTCAACTAAGTGTACTAAATGTATTTGCTCATGATCATCATTGTCAAGTATTTTAATATGTTATAATTTATAATATATTGTTATGCTGTGTTTAACTTACCCCAGAAAACTTTAATATTTAAACTGATAAATGACGTTTTGTGATTAATTGATCGCCACCATTATCTTTTAGCTGGCGGTCTAACAAATATGTTTCTGAACACATCTAGGTGGAATGACACAACACAGACCAAAATAATTTAATGTCTAAAACTAAGTTATTTTGGGGCTTGGTGGATAATAGATATTTACCGGTAATTTACCAGATATTTACCAGTATAACTGCTGCTTATCTATTATAGTTTGTATGAAAGACGATACCTTTATAATATGTTTATTTTAATAACACAAGCTACTCAAGATACATTACCAGTTCCCGTACTACGATTTTTTTTTTATAATACATATAAAATCTATGCTACGTACATAGAATAGTAAGTATATGTGAAAAGAGACTTATAAAAAAAAACATGGTACCTGTAGTGCGAGACTAAGAAGTCACCCACTAGTGACTCTTCGCTAATAAAATTAAACTAAGTGTATGTCATAAAGTTATAAGAGTAGGTATGTCATATTTTCCAATAGGTAGCATACTATGCACGCGTACAGTTTTTTGGTAGGTAGAATTTTCCAGTTTTTCATGTTACCTATTTACTACACGAGTACCGAAAACATTGTAAAAACGTTTTATTGCATTATCATCTTACACTTCGCTGTATAATAAGAAATACTTCACAATAATTGAAAACTTTTTTTCGATTATTATGTCAGAATCATTATTAATTAAGTTATTTAAAATATTTTATTTGTTTAATGCCAGGTCACATGAAAATTAATTCATTTAATAGTTCACCAAGATTTAATGGACCAATCAGGGGCTAGGACCCCTAAATCTTGTTGAAGGGACCATTATTATAAGCTCACTGTTGATTCGGGTGATTGTAAATGGCGCCCGCAGTAAAGAGTTTAGTTAAAGGGAAGAGGTAGTTAAAGTTCTATACTAAATTGCACCGTCATTTACAATAATTTACGTTTTTATATTTATTCGTTGTTCGTGCAACCCAGCAAAAGAGCATTATTTCTATAACTTTGCGAGGAACAATTGACGTATTAATTAATTTTAAATTTTAATGAAATTGATTTATTCGTATAATACTTAGGCCATATATATATGTGTGTGTGTTATCATAAAGTATTGATTAGTTCAGACCATTTGCAGGCATTTAGCATTTTAGCATGCATTTAGAATATTTGTATTATTATTTTAAGAATAAACTACACAAAGTAAAACTGATTTCTTGTACTTCAAAATAAGTACAAACAACAAAATGTATAGTAATATTGCAAATCTACTAAGTACGTCATGCTTAGATTACGTTATGAATTGTAAACGTTAAAAGCTTATTAATTATTTTCTAGGGCATATAGTATACCTACGCAAAGATCCCTTAGAAAGGTATTTATTCGTTAATACTTGATCAAGACATCATAGACATTCTCAATCTATAAATATTTAGTGGCTCACCTGTGGTAGGTACTCATAACTACTAGTTACTACATTCTACATGCATGTAAGAGTTACACCAAACACCAAAATCGATTTGATCAAAAACCGATTTTGCATAAAAATTCCCATTTTTTCTTAATTTTTCTTTTTTTATTTTTGGTGCTTTTAAAAACTTCTGCAAAATGTTTACTTATGAAACTTGAAAGGGTACTTCATAAGTTTATATTAGTGAAAATTAAAAAAATGAAGTTGAGCGTAAATCCACAATAATCTTTTATGAACGTTTTACATTAGAATTTTGACGAGATTCATCAAAATCACAAAAATATGCATTCTCTTTAGTAGTTCGGAATTTATAAAACATTTTATTTTTATATCTAAGATTCCAAAATTGTATGAAACCTTCTTTATGCGTATTTTTTCTAAAATTAGGGTACTCGTGGAACTTTTTAGGTAGGTTTATTATTATTTTTTATACACCCGATGACATTTTAAAATGCAATGTTTTCCGAAAATATTAATTGAACCTACCTACTGTTTTACTAATAGTGAAATAAATTACTATTATAACAATAATATCATACAAATACACTTATGTCTTATAGTATTGGCTGACCAACCGTGTTAGCTTAGAACCGTTTTTCGTAAACAATAATTTTATATCATTAAATTCAAATTCAACACATTCATTTCAGTGACCCATATGACACCTACTGGATAGCAGAGCGATACCCACTTGCCCACTTATTTTGTTGTTGTTGTTTTCCTCCATCATTTTAAAAAGTAATAAGACATTTTACTTTTGACCCCCTTAAAAGTACCAACAACATCCAATTGACTACCAGAAACCATTCTCAAAATTGAAGTTAGAGACATTTTTATTGCTTCAAAAGGTGGTGATAGACACGCACACACACAAAAAAACATCATTGTAAAATCAATATCGCTCCACTCAGAATTTACATCAGGCGTATATAGTATTATATAGGTGGCATCATATAAGTGCACTTCGTTTATAATTTACTGGAAAGTCGTGGTATATTTACATTGTACACAGGAAATTACACTAACGAATACATAAACATATAAGATATAAGTATAATTGTATAACCCTTATATAATGTACCTTTGATAATATGTAATAATTTACCTAATAAGTCATGGGTAACAAATGTTTCCCCTACTCAATTCGTTACATCATTATATATTTTAATTTCTACACGATTCAAGTGATAATTAAGCATGATTTTGAACTTTTTAAAAATATTTGAGAATATTGATGTACCTACGCACCTACACAAAAGTTTTGGTTTAGTGATTGAATTCTTTAATATTATATATATATATATAATAATACTTAATTTAACATTTTTTACATATGTATAACTTATTAGTTAATTATATAATATTATTATGATTAGGTATGTTTTTAAAATACAAATTAAATGTCTAAGCAGTATTGATCGGTTTTGACTATCTCATGAACATGTTTAGTATGACTGCGTATGATAAAAGTAGGAATATATTTTTTTTTAATACAATATAGATCGAGCTGTCAGTGTTTTAATTTTTGTTTCTTGTAAAGTTAAAATTAATAACCAATACTTTGAATTGTTGTTGATTTAATTTACGGACTAACAATATTAGAAACTTACAAATCGATATTAAAAATTGTGTGCAGAAATAAGGTCATGATGCTCACGCTACGGACGGATGTAATGTTGTATTGGGGAAAAGAAAATTAACTTGTTGTCCGAGCGTGAGTATTAAAAGTTAAGAATCTAAACTTAAGAAAAACCCCAAGAGTAGTACACGCTAAATTCAATTTCAACCCATAACATTTACATAATCTATTATTTGTTAACATTTGTATGAAAATTTAAAATAGTTTTTACTATTATAAAATACAAAATATTACTATTTTACGAATATTCAAATATAACCATAATAATATAAAAAAAAATTAGATCAAAATTAAAAAGATATTCAATTTTATAAGAATATTGGATAATGATATTTTTTTGTATAAAAATATAAACTGAAAATGTAGTCATTTATTTTTAAAGATAAATATAAACTGAAAATGTAGTAATTTATTTTTAAAGATAAATATAAATAAACGCAGAACGATTTAAAAAAAAAAAGATGAATTCAACTCATGTAAATCCTCAATCCTGAATAAAACATTTGATAATTTTAATATTCTCAGAAAAATCTCTGTTTATAGAAATGTACTTGGGTGATATATTTAATATAGAGGATGGTTCACCGAGCATGCTCGTCCCTATTCTTTCCTTTAATTATTTTATTCAAATTCTGATATTTGACATTTTTAAGTATAATCAAGCTTTATGTTTTCAAATACTTATATTTTTTATATAATTATTATGGCGTGTTTTCTAGCGTTACCATGGTATATGATATGAATATAGTAGTTATTTTCTACTGAATTAAATGTATGTTTATTTGCAGTGTTCAAATACTACCTATACGGCTATACACTAATTTTGCTAACAGGCAAAAAATAAATACCATCATAATATATTTTTTTAATCGTTTATTAATAATCAAGAATTATTGGATTTGATAATTTTTTACCTAATGTTTACTGTACATAGTGTATAGGTATTAAATTAAATATTTACATGTTATATAGTATTATCTTTTAATTTAAATAATATTTCAGTACCTATAGGTACATTTTAATATAAAGAATGATTCACCAAGCATGGTCACCCCTTTTAACTTATAATAATGCGCATTTACACAAATTCTGATTTTTATGTTTTTTAAAATAATTGTATAAACCTTTTTTAGGTGCCGACTTTTATACAATTTAAAAATTGTGACAACTGCTAATAGAAACTTATTTATTTTAAATAAGAATCGCATATTTTTACAGTACTATATACTATATACTAGTATATAGTATATTATACATTTTAATAATTCTCTGCAGAAACTTCTCATTTAATTTTGTGTTTACAATGTTTAGATACATCATACTTGTATAATAACATTAAAGAAAAATCACTTTACAATTTACTGTTAAAATACGCGATTTTTATTTAAAGTTTTAGTTATTTTAGTTTGTATTAGCAGTTGTCACAATTTTTAAATTGTATAAAAGTCCGTAATAGCCTTGAAAATGACCAACTGAAAATGTCCTATTCGTATTTGAATTACAACAAAATAATAAAATTGCTACACAAGAAATCAAGTGATTAGTTTAATTTAACTTTTTTGTAGTCATTTTTTTTTTCGATAAAGGTAAGCATACTTATAAGAAATCTTGAATTAAATTTTTATATTTTAAATTTAAAAAGAAAAATTTTTATGAATGTCTAACTCAAAATAATTTGCACATTTTCAAGATTCAAACTTTTATTCAAAGCTTATAAAAACAAATTGTGACTATATATTTTCAATATTTTTCAACTGCCATTGTAACAATATATTAGAAACATTGTATTACATTTTCAAGCTTTTTGACCCAATGAATAATATTTGATTGACATTTCATTACAAATCAAAATATTTTGAAAATTTTATCCTGTATAGAAAATGATAATATAAATAAACAATGAACATTACGGTCATCATTTGTTTTAGAGTTACATTAAAAACCAAAATCGATTATGTCGAAAACCGATTTTGTGTAGAAATGTTTTTCCTTAATTTTTATTTTGTTTTCCCCTGCGCTATTAAAACTATTGGGAATTTTAAATGTTGACCTCCCGAATGCACCAATTAGTGTTTTATTTCCCAAAAATGGTGACGATAGACATACAAAAAAAAAATAAAAACTCACATCATTGAAAATCAATACATTTATCACTCCACTCAGAATCTAAAATTTGAGTTAATACTTTATCAAACGATAATAGGGGGTGCGTGCTAGGTGAATCATCCTGTATATTTAAGTGTGTATAGGTACTAGAATATTATTATATAATGCAAACAGTAAACATTGTACAAAACCAAAAATACTATTGATTACAGGCCTTAACATTTTCAATTTTTCGTACTACACACTATATAATATATTTTAATTAAACGTTTATAGTCATGCAGTGTAGTAGGCAAATAGATGATGAATAGCCTTCTGATTTTCTTTACCAAGTATAAACCAATTCTACAATATTTGTCTATGTAAGTCTTTATTTTTGTGATTCCAATAAATAATGCATTTTAAACACATATTTTTTTTGTACCTACTTAATTAATTTAAGACATTTTATTTGTTTTAAGCTTAAAAATGTATAATGAACATTAAGCACTAAAGGTTAGGTTTAATTTATTCACAAAAGATAAAACTTTTTAAATTTAAATTATTGTTATTGTTTATAAAGTAAATATTCTTAACACTGAATCGCTGAGTGACTTCCGTACTGTATTATTTAAAATTTTAGATTCTCGAGCGGAGCGATGAATGTATTGATTTTATATATTTTTTTTATTTTTTTATTTTTAATTTTTTAATTTTTAATTTTTTTTTTTATATTTGTCATCACCTTTTAGGACAGTAAAAATGCTTAGATTTTCTTCAACAAAACCTTTTCTGATAGGAAAGTGAAACTAGTTGGTGCATTTGGAAGATCAAAATTTAAAATTACCAGTAATTTTCAAAAGCTCCGTGAAAAACAAATGAAAAATTAAGGAAACACCGTGAATTTTTATGGAAAACCAATTTTCGACAAAATTGATTTTGGTTTTTGGTATAACTCTAAAAGAAATAACTGTAGATACATGAAATTTTAACTGAATGTTTATGTTAGCATTTTTTATACACCATAACATTTTTATAACATTTTGATTTATCTTGAGCTGTTTACGGACATTTTCATTTTCCAATTTTTTTAGGTTTTTTTCTATAGATTTCTATAAACTTTATTTGTTGGATAAAAAAACTTGAAAATGTAATACAAGGCTCTTAATATATTATTACAATAATATATGAAAAATATTAAAAATCCGTCACAAATTTTATTATAAGCATTTAAAGTTCAAATATTGCAGAATATGTAAAACTCACGAAAATGTGCAAATTATTTTGAGTTGGAAATTCATAAAAAATTTTCTATTTAAATCTAAGATTTGAAGATGAAACACGTGACTTCTCATAAGTTTGCCTAAGTTTATCAAAAAAAAAATATGTAATACCAAGTCAAATTAAATTTTTATGAGCGTTTGAAGTTCATATTTTTACAACATTGGATATTCACTCATTTTTCTCATGTAGCGATTTTCTTATTTTGTTGTAATTCAAAAATAAATAACTGTAGATCCTTAAAAATTTCACCGAATGTTTATATTAGCATTTTCTATACACCATACAATTTTGAAAATATTTCGACTTATTTTGAGCTTTTTACGGACCAATTCAAATTTCAATTTTTTTAGTTTTTTTTATATAAATACCAATACATTTTTATTTTTTGGACCAAAAATCATGAAAATTTAATGCTCTTGATATATTATTACAACAGCAATTGAAAAATATAAAAATACATAGGAACACATTTTTTTTATAAGCATTTAAAGTTTGAATTTTGTCAAAATCTCGAAAATTATCAATCATTGTAATTAAACAATTATCAAATGTTAAGTTTTTATAACTAAGGATTGAAAATTTAAAACAAAGATTCTAATAAATAGTACATACTGTAATCAAAAAATCTAAAAAATATATAAACACAGTTATTTTTTACAGACATATTTTTCTACTAAATATTATCAAATATTCATATAATTAATCTTAAATGACGTTTCCAGTTGAATTGTGTTTTATGTAAAAGTATAAATTATAATATTTTTCCAGCATCATTGATAATTTTAGGTTAATAATTAAATAATATGAATAAAATTAATTCAACTTATTACTAGCTACCGTATAATAACAATATCAATATAATTTAAAATATCCTATAGACTGACTACCGACCCCGCTCAGAATCGTTGTTCGTATACAATGATATTATATCATTGAATTCAAATTTAATACCATCCATTATACATTGACCTACTTGTAACCTACTGTACAGTGGAGCGAGATCCACTTGACCCCTTTTTTAATTATTATTATTAATCAAGCAGGCCCTGAAATTATGTGTACCTACTACGAAATTTTAAAGTATGTAGCAAAAAATAGTTGTTTTTTATATTATTAACGATATATATCTTTAATCGTTCTTGTGTCTATTCATAGATATTCATTAGATTTTCATTTCATCTATTCAAATTTCAATTACCAGCTAGGTATTACTTGTCAAAAAACAGATACATTTTACAAGTTGATAAAACTCAGTTATATAGAAATAATATTACGCACTTATGGATCTAGAATTATTTGATGAAGACCATGAGATTAGGTGCAATATGAAAAAGAAGACATAATTATTATGCTTAATCAGTCATGATATATAGTTGAACATATCTTAAACTTAAGATGCGCTTAAATTATCGTTTGGATATACCTCAAATTGGTATATGTTAAAATTATTGGCTTGAGTGATTTAGTTATTGATAAAAATTGGTTTTTCGTAAATATTCCCGTTTTTTCCTTAATTTTTCATTTGTTTTTCACGGCGATTTTGAAAACTACTGGGAAATTTTAACTTTTGACCTTCCAAAGTACCAACTAGATTCACTTTCCTATCAGAAAAGGTTTTGTTGAAGGAAATCGAAGCATTTTTACTGTCCTAAAAGGTGATGACAGATACAAAAAAAATAAAAAATAAAAAAAAAAATAATAAAAAAAAAATAAAAAAACACACATCATTATAAAATCAATACATTCATCGCTCCGCTCAGAATCTAAAATACAGATTATATAGCACTTTTAGCATATATAAATTAAAATCAATAGAAAATAATTACTGTTGATGTAATTTATCATGGTAATGTGGACTAAATTAAATCAACTAAATTAAAAAGTGGAGTCAGCAAAATTTACAATTGGTATAAAATAACATAGGAATCTATAAAGCTATTTATAAAATGTTTAATAAATCAAAAATATCTTATAGCTACACATAGGGTATTATAGTGAAATATTATAAAATCTAAACCACTTTACATTGTAGGTACCTATAATTTGAATGGAAAGCTTTTAAATTATACTCGTATTACCTCAACATATTATTAGCATAAAAACTTCTTGTACAAATAAATACATTACAATACGGTTGGAAAATACTATAGAGTGCTGCTGATGGTTAAAACACTATTCAAGTTAAAATTCAAGTTCTTAAAATGTTTTAAGTATTTTCAAATATTCATATATTAATAATGAGTGATAACAATGAATATTAATTTTATTGTTAGATAACTTTTTTTTGTTATTTAACTTTGATTTCTAAACTGAAAATAATTGGAACAAGAATTTTCTTTGGTGAACGTAAGACGGTTAAAAATGGGCGAAACTATAGGTAATACATGCCACTAAAAATTAAATTTATACCAGTTTTGTTCATAATAAAGAATTTAAAAGTGCTATGTATATAACATACTAGGTACTATACATTATTACATTATTGATTATTCGTAATATTATGGTGTAGGCATTGGAAATCCATCCACCAAAAATGAATATTTAAAATTACGTGGAATCTGGATAGACCTACACACAACATCGTCATATTAAGTATTGACCAGTGACGGTATTATACCTATGTTACAAATTTACAATGTACACCAGAGGTCATTAGAATATAAAATGCGTTATCAAAAAAATCAACATTCATTTTTTTTTATGAAGTCTTAATTTTGCTTTATTCATTAAAAAACTCCATCATAAAATTTAAATAAACATAAACATCATCGCTGTACAAGTACAAACATAAGCTGACGTTAATCGCATTACCGAGAATTCGCATTTAGTTGGTAGAATGTATTTTACTATAAATAAATCCTGACCGGATTATTTAGCAACGTTTTTCATTTTCCCATTAATTATACAGAGGTGTTATTTTGCTGACACATCATTCTTGACTACGTCATTTACCCGTCCACACTATTAGCCTATAATTTATATTGCTATTAATTATTAACAGATATGCTTATACTATGTAGAATACAATATATGAGATAGACATAGTGTGTGATACCTGCAGAGTCATAATCACAAAAGATGTATCTATAAGATTTAATTCGTAACCGTAACAACACTACGATCATGAATTATCTGTAAGCATATATAATATTAATACACGAAGATACTACTATAATCAATATGTATCTTTCGTGGACATATTTGGCACTAGAAATTTTTTTTTTTAAATAACTTTATTATAACATACAAATTATAGTGTCCTTTTAATTTTTTAACAGACAAATTAGCAATAAATATTTTAGACAGGCGATCATATTATATAAATTGTTTTTTTTTTTTAATAACTACTTATAGGAAATATAAAAAGTAGCCATAGGCACACGTTAATTAGTAATTAGATAAATTATATCACATTATCACACGTATTTAAACTTGCGTTTTTTAAACGATAACAACTGTTTTACATACCTATAGGACATAGGTACTACTTAATCTTTAGATAGACTTATTTTATTTATTTGTTTGACCTTTCTCGACTATGGTTATAAATCTAAAATTAACTAAATGCGTGAAATTTAAAATTTGATACAACAAATTGTCAACTTGTACGTCTTTACACGATACGTTCTTACTATTTTGCATTTCTGACTTAACTATATAAAACAAAATAGGTACTAACCAAATGTAACGAGTTTCATTGAATGATTTACAATGTTCGTCTGATTGGCCAGCTGACAAGTATACACGCCATGGTCGGACGATGTCAAACTCCGCGTGTATATGGTTTGATTAGCGCTTTCGGGATTCAATATGAAACTGGAGACGTCACCAGGCCACGGATAAGGTCGATTATCTTTGAACCTGTAAAAATATTTAAATAATGTCATTATTTTGTGAAATATCATTACTTTTTGTGTGTTTGCTTTAGGGGTGTATCGATTCATTCAGTTATTTTTTATAAAATACACATTACCTACACCTGTTAGATAATGTTTTAAGAATGCTAATATAGGTAGTAATATGCTATTTACTTAATATACATACTGAACAAGTTATTAACTTAGTCCTAAGGGGGCTACAATTTAGTTCAATCAATATAGTTTGTCACTGTTTTCAATAACGTTGAATAAATATGAAACCATAAGAATTAGTTTAGCAAGTTATTAATTTGGACAAACTTCCGTGAAAAACAAAATTTAGTTTTTGATGAAGCAAAAGCTTCGTTGATTGTAAACAAGAAGAAGTTGTAAGAAAAACAAGCTGTTCAAAAATCAACGTGAGTTTCAACACTACACATTAACTACCTCTCACCGACCAAATAATAATAAAAAAAAGTGTAAGCAATTTTTGACTATGCCAACAAATTGAAAAATTATTTCGTGTTCTTCATCAAGTCTGCCGCCCTTCTCGCTTAATAACCAATTAGCAATACGGTAATAAGAAAACGTTTACAATTTATATTTATATTCTTTATATTTTTATAATTGCAATCGTATTTTAAACGATGATGACAAATTTGTTACAACGGTTACCCACAATATCCGATGGTCGTAATATACGATAGGAAATACCTAAACAGCGAAACCGGTCGTTATGTTGTATGCTCGATGACGTGTATGCAACAATAATAATAATATATTATTATTATTATTATAAAAGTGGTACACGATGCGGTGGCGATTGAGACGTACGGCACATCGTCTCGTGCTGTTATAGAGCGATCACCGCCGCCGCAACCTAGCCAGATCGAACCAGTTCGCCCCGAGATATTCGCAGAAACCGCCGCCGCCACCGAGCACGTACCTAACAATATACCTATCGGTTATCGCTCGCGTTTAGGTCATTGAATTTGATGGATTGTATACATCACGGTCCGAGTGTCACACGGCGTGGTATGAAGTTCAACAGATACCATTGCGATGTTAAATGAGAAAAAACCAAAAGACAATATGGTAAAAAAAAAATAACATAATAATCATTGTCTGAATAATAACAACAATAAATCACGGAATTAAATAAAAAAAAATTGTCAACAGTGCCTTACTTTGGGTTTTTAAATATAAACATACGCTCGTTATAGGCTTATATAACAACTTGTCGAGCGTTCCGAAAAAAAAAACTTAAATTTTACACCAAAAGAGTTGTGTATATTATGTACACAAAATATATTATCAATAATGGTTTATATTGCATATTTATGTAAAATTATAAAAAAAAAACGAAGCTAATAAGGAATAATATCTTAATATGGTAGGTACCTACTTAATGGTTTTTACCTACAACTGTAGATACTTTCCTATTTAAGTAAAAACGTTTAGAATTCACTTGATTCCACAAGTGAATTCAATTTTTCAGTATATTATATTGATGAAGTATAAGTTATAACTCATAACGAATACATATTATATGCTGCAGTTGCAGTTAGTGGCAGCCTGCAGAACAACAATAGTTTCTAATAACTAATAAGCAATAGAAATATTGTTATTTCTCTGCATCATTTTATTACATGAAAAATGACAATTAACGGAACATGAACCCACGTGCAGGTTTTGCTATAACAATTACTAGAACGAAGATCGTTCAACTCGATAGCATTCATCTCCTCTCTAATTTCATTATTCTATTCAACGGGTGCCATCGCACTCACGGGCTCATCAATCAATGCCAGTCATATTATAAATAATATTTTTTATTTAAACATTCTACTCTGATAATATTATAATGGACGGAAATGAGCGAGGTGTGTATACTGACACATGCACCCATGAAATCATTTTTTTTAAAAATATGTTTTGCAGTATTGCATCCTCGCTAAATGTGTAAACGTCAGATGAACACAAATTACAGTTAAAGAAAGATGAAAAAATAATACTGTGTAGCCGGTGAAGGCAAAAGAACTTAATAAGATTAATTACGTCCACATAGAAAATAAATCAAAATTCGTTAAATAAAATAAAAGTATCAAACCATAAACTTTTAATACAGCTTTCAAATTATTTATCATCGCTCTAAAATGAACAATAATAATACACCACTATCATGACTCATGATTCCGTAATACGGCGAGGTTTTTTTAAGAACGCGAAAAACCTGTGAAAAAAATTTATTTGAACACAATATTTGTTATCTGGGACGTACCTAACTGTAATTTGTCTCTGTGACATTATGTATATACATGTATTCTCCCTATAAAATTAGAGTACTTAAAACTTAAGAATACGGTGTTTCTGTATTATGGACTGTACTAACAACTAAATTCCTACATGTTGAGTTTCATATAAACTAATAGCCAGATTACCACTTCTTCCAATGCCCTTAAATTACTTTATTTATTAATTTATGTCAGTTTTTCCATGTTACAAAAGTAAATTTATTCGTATCTTAAAATTCTCACAATTTTACTTTTTTCTTTAGTTTTTCTATATTTATGAAGTAATTTATGTATAAACTTAGTAAAATACACTTAAAACTTTTCAGCTTTCACCATTTATTTAGTTGATTTAAAAAGTTTTATAAAATATAATAATTGCATCAGTAGTAAAATATAAAGTTTTAGAAATATTCACTACACGAATTATGTTTTCCATTTATTTAAATAATATTTTGAGCACTATTTTGTTATATAAAGTTTATGGTTGTACAATTTACGTCATACTCATTACTCAATACCTATTATAAAATATAAAAAAGATTATTCTTATAAAGTTATAAATTCTATTCAAAATGAAATGAACATTTTTATTATATACTAATGGATATTATAAATGTTTATCCTTTTTTTTAAAAATATTTTGGTATCTCAACCTAAACATAATTTATTTCACGTTTTTAATTGTTAGAAATATATTTATATACATAATGAATAAATATCCTAGTACAGTTAAAATCAGGTCCTCTTTGAACTATTTTTTAGTTTAATGAATACAAAAAATAATAAGGATTATACAGGTAGATGTATAAATAATTAAATACACTTCATAGGCGTGAGTTCCGAGTAAATTGTGAAAATCTTGGATATTTTCTTATTTTCACAGGGTATATTTATTATTTTCTGATCCCAAATTATTGCAAAGTTCAACATAGTCAGTACAAATGTTTATACAATCATTTGAAATCTTAGTATATACCTACTATGGTTGAAATACACAAGGTTGTCGCATATATGATATATAGGTACCCTTTCTCAATCAAATATTTAATGGTGAAAACAAAAATGGCAGCATAAAGGGAGCCAGCTATTTTTCATGATAAGAACAATTGATATTTGTGATATCCCTTTACACAGCCATTTTTTATCTGATGATAACAATACGAGTCAATATGCAATAATCTGTATAGTTCAACCATGGTATATACTATTTTTAGGAGTTTAAAAATTAAGTTTAACAAAAAATTAAAACCTTTAGCAATCTCGAGAATAGTTACAAATTTACAATACAACCATAATGTACCAGGTTAATTACCCGTAATATATCGTATACCTGGTTGGTACATTCGCACACATAATGAGAGTGTACAGCTGTATATACGAGTCTGCCATGATACCGGGAACGACGTTATGAGTATACAATACACATTGTGTATTATTAATGCCCAAGAGAGTTAGTTCGCTAATTATTGTCATAGTTGCACATAAACGTCGGCCTATGGGGCAGATGGATCGAGGGGGTAGATATAAATGACAGCTGCAGGCCAAAGAAACTCTACAGCGCATTTGTAATGTCATTTATATAAAAAAAATAATAACAAATAACTAAGTCGTAATGTGTATATAGTGCTCGAAAAAAGCGCACGCAAGTGTACGATTTTTCAAGGGGAATAATGGAAATTTGTTCTTATTCTTAATTTGAATGTTTAATTGATAAACAACTAATTATTTGTAAATAGATTCAAAATATTATTGTTTCACCTACTTATCATAAATTAAAATCCCGTGGAAAAATTAGACACCGAGATTAATACACGGTTATACTGTTATGTGTTACGTCAAAACGAACTAGATTCTTTCAGGCGTATTTGGTTCGATTAATATTAATAATACCCGCTGTATTTTTAATCTTAAATTAAATTAATAATCTTCCTTTAGTTTATTATAATAAAACAAAAAAAAAAAAATAGAAACGGATGAGCAGAAATTGCATAATAGTGGGATATATGGTATATATTATTACGGTATCCAACTAGATTTGTAGAAATGTATAATAAAATGTATACATTATTACATTAATAAAATATGACGGATATTTGTCACTTTATTTATCGTTTTATTATGTACAGAGTACACCTATATGAGTGTATTGGATAGACCAGCGATTAATATTTAGTTATATACACACACGTTCTCCAATGAGCAATTGAAAGGTATTGAAAAAGTAGAACGTTTAAATCGAGTGGAAAATATCTAGACAATAAATCCATAAAAAAAAAGAATTTGCTCAGCTGGAGGAGACGCTAAACACGACAGCCGATCAACTTGTTTTCCGATTGTTTTTTTTCTGTTGTATCCATATTGGGCTCGTCGGAATAGCATAGACGTTTGATGTCGAATAAAGTTTTTTCTGCGTTTTATACCTGTTCCGACAGACCTAATAGAACACAATAAACAGACACTCAAGTATTCAGCCAGTACAGTGTCGTGGTGGTCAGAATTATGTTTTTTATACGTTTAAAAAAAATGCATAAAGAAATTGTTTTTACATTGCTTTTTTTATTGATGGTAGGGTTACATCGTGGGTGGTATCCGGGTTTCATTCAATATCTTTAGCAATATTGTATCCTAGTACCTACCTACCGATTGCAGATAATGACCGGTTCACCTACAGTCTACACTCTACAGACTAACGAGTAACGATAAAAACTATGACACATATCAAAAGTAAATGTCGTTCGTGTTGTGTCAGCGTTATATACTTATATGCCTTATGCGTCATTACAAATTTACCAAAATCTCACTAGTCATTATACTTAGTAGTCGTTATCCTGAGAATGTAAAAAATAATATTAAATGAAACCAATATAAATTAAGTAAATAAGTATTTAAAGGAACATAGTTTAATTAATGCAAGTTGTAGTTTAATTGACAGTGAATTAAAAATTAATAGGTATTTTACTATTACATAAATAGTGTTAAACTTTAATGCTCTTGGGGCCATCAATTGGCACAGTATCGACATTGAAAACAAATCATTCACTAAAAGTTAAATAATTTTTCAAAAACCTTAATTTAGAAACCTAATTCCTTTGTTAAATTTTAGAATTAAATAGTTAGGTAATAAACTAATAACAATATGACTTTAAAATACGTAAGCTAAAACGTAATTTCAAATGGTTGAAATGTAAAACCACATATGATATAGATTATATAGGTATTGTAATATAATTTATATCCTACAAATATGCCAATTTTATTACCTATAATAAAAAAAAATATTTAATTTTTAAGTTAAACAAATAGGCAGTCAAATTACAAAAAAAATTATTTTACATAAAATAATAAAAATGTTATGGTTTCATTAGATGGAAACGATGGAATAAAAGCTAGGTAGGTAGGTACTAAAAATAATTAACATATAATAAAAAAAATGTAGATATAATGAACCCATATAATAATTCAATAATTTAAAAATGTAATTATATAAGCATAGGTACGTAATGATAATTTAGGAATACAAAAGCCTGAATTTAAATATTTCATAACCTTTTTTGATTGTTTTCGTTACGGATCATGAAATTCTTAAATATATTTTAGTCATAAACACAATAATAACATACTAAAGGGTTTTAAAAATCTTCCCATCATAATGTGTGGTGGGGAGTAACGGAGGGGTCACATATTATGATACCCTGCTGTCTGCAGATAACGCACTTATGGTCATATAAGTACTTACTACTAAGAAGTTAGGTTGACACTTCACATAAAATTAATTTTGATTTAAAATGTTAATCATATATTCATATCATATTATGTGATCTTTTCACTATATGAACTTGGTTTTTCAAACTTCCTGGATAAGCACTGAGTATTCAATATATTATACTATAACTATATAATATACTTAAAAATGTATTAATACTTTTAAACAGATATGTATTTTATTCAATAATACCTACATTTAATAAATAGCCACTCGAGATATTTATCGGTTCACTAGTGTCAGGAAGGTTGTAAAAATATATATAATTATTGTTGTTATAAGATATAGTACCTTTTTTTTTATCACTATATTTAAGTAACATTGTTTGGAGCCTATTAAATTGTGTAGCCATAACACGATAGGTAATAAAATATGAAGTTCCAGACAAACAATAAATACATGAATACAACAAATATGTACTACCCATAAGATTTTGTTTGATTTCAAGTTATTTATTGTTGTACAGTGTACACACTATACACAATACACATATTACATAATATAGGTAGTGATACTATACACACACGATTTCTATAATTGTTTAGATGTCTGATCTCATTTTTATACATTCAAAAACACATCCAAATTAAAGTTTGCTTAGTCGATGGACAATGATGGTCAAATGATTTTTTTCAAATGCCTGTGAGACTGATTTTTCAACATTCACTTAAATCATTAAAAAAATGTAAGGATTATAAATCATTAACTAAAAACATAAGCTAAAAAGTTAATTGATACTTATGTAACAATTGTATAATGTATAAATACTCTTTAAAAAAAAAAAATTGTTGTGTTATGTCATAAAATAGAACAATTAATGCACTTTAATGGGCGTTTCTTTTATATTCAGAGCAAAGCGATGAACGCATTGGAATTGTATTAATGTGTTTATTAAATTCTGAGCGGAGCAATGAATGTACCTATTGATTTTACAAAGAACGGTGTTTTTATTTTTTTCTTATAAGTGTCTGCAGACACTAATAAGAAAAAAATAAAAAAACATGTGTACACGATAAGTAGTCGAAATAGTGCTTCGATTTTCAACTTCAGTATCTTTTTCGATGGGAAAGTGAATCTAGTTAGTGCATCGGGGAGATTAAAACTTCCAGTAGTTTTTAAAAGCCCTGGGAAAAACAAAAAAAAAATTAAGGGGAAAACTGGAATTTTTACGCAAAATCGGGTTTCGGCAAAATTGATTTTGGTTATTAGTGTAACTCTAAAAAATGATAGTATAAATACATGAAAATCTCACTGGTTGCTTATATTAGGTTTTTCTATACACGATAAAATGTTTTGATTTGTTTTGAACTGTTTACGGACATTTTCTGTTTCCAATTTTTTTTGTTTTTTTGTCAAAAAAATGTTATTTGTTGTGTAAAAAAACTTGAAAATTTAATAAAAGGCTTTTAATATATTGTTACAATGACATTTAAAAAATATTAAAAATCCAGTTACAATTTTTTTTTATTAGCATTTAAAGGTTGAATTTTCACAAAATACGTAAAAATCACGAAAATGTGCAAATTATTTTGAGTTAGAAAATCATAAAAATATTTCTTTTTAAATCTAAGATTTTAAAATGTTATATAAGATTCCTAATAAGTTTGTCTACCTTTATAAAACAAAAAATGTCTACAAGAAAGTTAAATTAAATTTTTATGAACGTTTGAAATTCACATTTTTACAAAAATGGATATACACTCGATTTCTCATGTAGCGATTTCTTTATTTTATTGTAATTCTAAAACGAGTAACTGTAGATAAATGCAAATTTCTTTGAATGTTTATATTCTATTTTCTATACACCATAACATTTTAAAACTATTTTGACTCGTTTTAAACTGTTTACGGACCATTTCAAATTTCAATTATTTTAGATTTTCTTTCTATAAATATCAATAAAATTTTATGTGTTGGCCCAATACGCCTGAAAATGTAATAGAAGGCGCCTGTACATTGTGACAATAGCAGTTTAAAGTTCAAATTTTTACAAAATGTAACAAATTTTAAATTTTAAAACGATTTTGTAGTTTAAAATGTATAAAATGTACAACTTTTATAGCTTAGGATTGAAAATTTAAAAAGGTTCTACGTAAATAGATAAATAAATACTTTATTCACAATCAAGTATACATAGTAATATATCATATAGGCTGATTTGACCGTCTTCGCTCAGAATTGGTTTTGTATAAAATTATATTCTATCATTGAATTCAAATTTTACAACATCCATTACAGTGACCGACTTTTTTTTTAAATTTATGTTTGTGTCTGTCATCACCTTTCAAAACTTGCACTGCAATCTTCAACTTTGAAGGTGGATTCTGGTATAATATTGTATCAAGTTCGTACTTTAGAGGGTTAAAGTCAAAATTATTAGTGTTTTTCAATAGCAATGGGAAAAACAAAATACTGGAATATTAACGCAAGACAGTTTTTTGATCAAATAATTTTATTTTTGTGGTAATTCTTAAAATAATAACTGTAGACTTGAATTGTTTAACCAAACAATTATATATTAGCATTTTCTAAATATGATAATATTTTAAATATTTTCATTATTTTTATGACATTAATAGACATTTTAAATGTTTGCATTTTTTCCACTTATATATGTAGGTACACATGTTTGATATAATTGTTGTTTGTGAATGCAATAGATTGAAAATTATACTTGATTCATCATAAAGTATTTCTTACAGCAACCTAAAAACATCAAAAATACATAATAACGCTCAATTTAATTTTATAAACATTCCAAGGATTTCTAATTTTGACGTCAGATATTCATCGTGTATAATTTATTAGATTATAACGATTTCTTCACAAACAATTTAAACTTGAAACATTATAATATTATACTATTACTTAAATAATTATTTTCTCTCTACAATTACATTTTTTGAAAATTAGTTTAATTTTAAGCATTTTTTATTAATAGGTATTTGAAATTTAATAATTTTTTAGTATTTTTTTTTAGTGATGATACAAATTTTTAGGCTTAACCAAAATTCTTGAAAAATGTATAACAAGATCCCATTTACGTTTTTATATAAAAATTTAAAAATATCAAAAATACATACGCACAATTTTTAGACAATTATTTTTTTTTTATAGCAATTCAAAAAAATACCTTTAATTGGTAGGGGGCTTGTAACTTTTACCTTATGTTATTACCGAGTTATTAAATATACACAAATCTATTTGTTTGGTTAGGTGGTTTTATAATTTTTCAAAATTAAACTGGTTGGTATACATAATATATGTTCGGCTCCACGCTGTACCTACCTACATAATTATTACATAGGTACTAACTAATTAGATTGATGTAATACAACAATAATTTATGTTTGAAAAATACAAAATTAACATTTATTTCAATATCAAATATTATATGAAAATTAACTATTAAGTGTATGTGTAATGTATATAAAGAAAATGTAATTATATTTATGGACATATTAAGGTATATACATTATGTCTAGAAAACCTGAACACACTATTGGACGTTTGTTGTACAACGAAATTACAAACTATTCATTGACCAGAAATGACACTAAACTTTCTTACTTTAATATTAAAATATATATATTCTATATACTTTGATACTACAATAAGCCATACTACACAATAAGAATATATATGACATAATATATTCTTGTTTAGTTTCATCGGAAACCACGTATGTCAGTACCTTAGCGAACACACACGCCAAACACAAAGTATTCTGGGAAAATAATCAGAAATATAATAATATTTCTGTCATTTTATACATGTTGTTTAAAAATATAAAACGTAGTATAGGTATACTATATTATATAAGATGAAAAAATTCATTTTTAATATTAAATTTAATATTTTTTGTCAATGAAATAAAAAAGACGTACCTGGCTACATGTATGAACAATTATCTTAACATGATCAAATAAAGTTTATTATTTAAGTTAAATCAAAAAATATACACTATTACAGTATTATACTACTATAACATAAATTACATAATATTACATTTAGTTTATAAAATGTATTTAATAATCATCTGTTGTCTTTGTCTTACGAAATTACAAAAATATAATATGGAAAATTTGTACTTAGCAAAATCAATTTTGTGGCAGCTTGAAGTGAAATGAGTAATGACCCTACATTAGTCTTTAAGGTAAGAATATTATTTGGTTTGTATGTTGTTTTTTTTAAGCAAATTTGTATGTGCGATATGAGTAGTACTTTATAGTATATACAGGGTGTTCCAAATTTCATGTGACAGCAGATTTCAGCATGATCTACTTAAATTAGAAAAAAATGACCTATGTGAAAACCTCTTTGAATCATATACTCTAAATTAATTTGATATTAATTATTTTTTTTTTTAATTAAAAAGGATAGATTTTAGGGGTAACTTTTAAAATTCAAATGGGAACCTATATTTTTGAAATATGATTCATATAGGATTTTTTTTTTAACGAATTTTGACGTATCATTCATAATTATGGGTTGATAATTAAAGAAGTTATTTACATTCCAATTTTGTATTTAATTTGTAAAAATGCCATCAATGAATAATAATAATAATAATAATAGGTATACTTAGTGCTTCTGTTATACGCCGATTCATTGATTTACCTACAACCTTAATAATCTGTATGCTATCTAACTACCAATTTACTAGTAATAAAACGTGTATTTGGTATCTTAATTTAATTTTATATTACAAAGGTCAAATCACATTATTCTATTGATAATAAAAAAAAAAACAACGCATTAGATAATAATATACCGTATAGTGTATACAATATACATATTATGTATATTGGATATTGTATTATTTATAAATTTATAATTGGGGGATGAGGTGGCCGAGCGGTCTAAGGCGTCGGTTGCGGCGCTGCCGTCGCCGCTTCGATTCTCGGTCACTGGGCGGCATTTTTCTTCGGGCAAGTCACGGTGTCCGGAGAACAAGTGCCGCTATCCCCCACTCCGGGGCATGGCAGAAACCTACGGGTGCCCCACTAGAAATTCTGCCACAACACACACACGTGTACCAAAACCAAAAACCAACCAAAACCAAAACCAAACCAACTGTTCCACCCAAAAAAACAGGCTAATGACCTTAGTTGTCGAAGCCTTCAATCCCCCCCAATAAAAAAAAAAAAAAAAAAAATTTATAATCAATGCTATGGAACGGGTTTTGTCTCCTCAATAATCTTACATAACATTTACTATTTATAATATAAAATTGAAATAAATATCATTCAGTTGACAAATAGGCAATACCTTATTACCTACACAAAATTGTTGTATAAATGTTATCATACAGCATACAATTGTTTAAAATATATACAAATAGGTTAGGTAGCTATCTGTATTTTTGACTAATGTAGGTGCCTGTTCATATTTTTAAATTTATATGTACTACTGTATAATAAATAATAACCAAGGCTAGGAACTTCAAAATATGCGGTGAAAATTTGGAAAATATGCAAAAATATGCAATTCATTAATAAAATACTTTTACATACAAAATTTTAAAAATTTAAATTAGGTAGGTATCTGAAAAATAAATTAACACTGTACACGTATGTATTACATTACCTACGATTATACAATTTATTTATATCATGGTACAAAATATTAATCCAGTGGTAAATTTGAAGAAAAATAAATACCAACCGGTCAGCGATCACTATTACAAGTTCTCAGTACTATAGAGATTATAATATTATTTTTGGGAGCAATAGTAATAGCTGTTGATGAATTCATTTATTTTGTCAAACTATATGTATAAAAGTATAAATTTCTAAAAAAAAAATTGTTTATGTTAAATCTATGATATTATATGCATTTAATTTATGTTCTTAAACCTAAAATATGCGGATTTGTACAAAAATCACCAAATATTCAAAATTATGCAATAAACATTTTTGTATTTGTAATATACGTACTAAGAATCAAATTTGTATCGAACCAGATTTTCAATATGCACTTTCTAAACAAATATGCTTAAAGTTCCGAGCCTTGGTAATAACTAATAACATACTTACATACCTATTACCTATACTTTTATATTTTGTTTGAATCAACTTAATATTAGATATAACATTTCTAAACACTGCAAAATGACAACATTCATTTCAAAAACTTGTATGATTAAACCTCGCGTTCAACATAATGCTGAATGATGCATATAAAATCAAACAGATTTTGAAAGAACATCACCTTTTCACAACATAAAGATATGATCAATCCAATATTAAATTATTATAACTAGGGCTTGGATGTTGTTACATTAATTAAAAGTTATTAAAGACTAAAGGTTATGGCTAGACTTAGAGACTTAAAAGCTTTAAACACAAACATATACGCATAAAAATATGTGCAAATATGTATGCACTAGAAAAAGACAATTTTGAATGAATTTATTAAAAATGTATTTAATTATTATTAATGTATTATCGAGTTTTCCTTTTTTAAATAATTGTACCTATTGCTCTAATGCTTATTAGCAAAAAAAAAAACAATATAGGCCGATATGAGTGGTAAACATATGTGTCATGGAGCGCATGTCATCATCATATGGAAGCGACATGGAAGTCACACAATATTTACACAACAATGGTAAAATACATCACATTTGTGTAAGTAATTTAATTTTTAAACAAAATTTTTATGAAGTTTTTTGTGCTCTAATAAGTAAAAACCTTATAACCTTATTAATAAATTATAACAACATCCAAGTCCCAATCATGACATCAAACATTATCATCAAGTATTTTAAATATGTCAATTGCATCAGTAAAAAATTACTGTAATATATTCTGAGTGGCGAATAAGGTTAGGTTTTAGACCAGGATTGAATATTTTTTAGAAGCATTTTCCGTCTGGATTTAGGGCAATTTTAAAACTTTTAATTTAATATTAAAAAATGTGTAGATTTGAAATGTGTACAATTTTGATAAGAAAGGATCAACATTCATTTTATTATAATAAAATGATTGAGCTATCAAGCTATGTATGGTAAACTAAATTTAAAAGCAAACTCATTATTCGTTAATATCGTTAATATAGGTAGGTATCTAAAGAAATGCAGTTTATAAAAGTTAGCAGTTTAATAAATGCCTAATGAAAACATACTTCACAATTTAAACTTAGTGAACATTATTCGTACAAGAGTTTCAATTGATTTGTGCAGAAGTCTTTAAAAAGTTATATCAATATGACAATATAGGTACCAACTAATTGTTTAAAACACTCGCAATACTTTTATTTGCAATAAGTTATATACTCTCAATACAATATGATTATGATTGCCATTTTAAACTTGCAGAATTTTAGTCCATGACAGAGGTTTAAATTAGGTAAATCGTCTTCAAAAATTGTATTGGTTTCTATATTTAATACACTATTAAATGCGACCAATCTTTAAACAAATTAGTAGAAAATAATTATAAGGCATTCATAAGCACTCAAAATGGTTGCTTTTGTATGAATAACCTTGTAAAATATTACTGCATTAAAGTTTAAGTCAAAAAGTTATAAATTCTACAATTTTATTAACACAAACCAACAAAAAACCATACATGCAAATATTTATTAAGTAAATTATTGCCCATGAGTCAGGAATTAAAGTAAAATAATATTAAATATATTAGCAAATCTAGATATTTAGGTGCTGAAATATGCTGAATTGTTCCACTTTATAGTAAAAATACATATATCATCAGACATCACAATGACACAATAATATGAATAATATGGAGAATATAATTTCATAAAAAAAAGGCTGTGGCTAGAGCTACGGAAGTACGGACACCGTGGATATAATGCGTTCACGGACATTCGGTTTGCGCATGCGCACAAACCATTTAATTTGTTATCATGTCCGGGCATGATAATGTAACTACAGCGTCCGGACATTGATAATATCATTATTTAATAAAATTACCCGTATTCGTGTACATTACGTCCTGTGCTTATTATAATATTTTATTAATTATTATTCATTAATATTGTTATAATATTTTATTAAATATTATTTATTAATATTATTAATTTATTTTATTAATTATTATATTATAAATTATGACTATGCGTGTGGGTGATGTTTTTAAAACATATGCCGATTTTGAAATGGCTCTAAGTCAATATAAAAAGTCAACTTTTTGTTGATGAATAATAATTAATAAAATATTATAATAATATAATTATTATAGTTATTATATATATCTGTGGATAGTACAAAACACTATTATCATGTTCTTGATTATACACTCAACGGTTCTCAGATTAAGAAATGCAATTACGGCATCATAAATAAAAATAATCTGTAACCGGTTATAATATCAAACGGTATACAGATATACGTTTTGAACCGACTACTGTATACTGTAATAAATTGATAATTCGATACCCGGATTATTAAGGTCGCACAACGGAAGCACTTTTAGTATTATTCACTGTTGAGTGTTGACATTTTATAAATTTACACAAATATTCAGATGTCCATAGCTCTTTCAATTATTAACACATTAATGTAAACTACCCGTCAAAATTCATAGAAAATTAAACTGCACAAAAATCATATTTCAAAAATATAGGTTCCCATTTGAATTTTAAAAGTTGACCCTCGAACTCCCCTACACTAATTAATAAAAAAATTATTTAATATCAAATTATTTTAGATTATATGATTCAAAAAGGTTTTCATATAGGTCATTTTCCCCTAATTTAAATATATCATGGTGAAATCTGCTGTCACATGAAATTTGGAACACCTGTATATGTATATATGATAATTATAAATTGCACATAACACGCTTAAAAATTCTTCTTACTTGTAACTTAATTACACGGAATTAATTCAAGTGATTTAAATAAAAATAATTGAAAAAAAATAAAGTCGTATCATACCCAACAAATAAATGTATGGCTGTTTTAAAGAATTTTTTTTTTAAAGGAGCAGGTGTTATTTTCATACATAGTCCATGTATCAACATTTAACTCTTATATGATAATAAAAACTATTAGGTACACTTCATTAAATATGCAATGGTACAAATTTCCATTTTCTACCCAAAGGCCAAAAGAAACTTAAACAATTTCTTTTAGGAAACTAAAGTAAGAAACTAGTAAGTTCATCATTTGTTTGATTGTTTCCAAATAAAATTTAAAAAAAGTGGGTATAAGTGGATGTCGCTTTGCTGTACAGCAGGTTACAAGTGGCCGAAGTGGGTTACTGTAATGGATGATATTCAATTTGAATTCAATGAAATAATAAAATTGCATACAAAAACTATTCTGACCAGAGACGGTTTGTCAGTCTAGGATATTTTATATTATATTTATACTGTCATTATTAATACGGTAGCTAGTTAAGTTGAATTATTAATATTTGTTTATCATCATATCTTACATAATAATTTAGAAGTTTCAAGTACCAACGAATAATATTTTTAAAATATAACATTGAAAATGTTATTGTATGTAGAAAATTCTAATATAAAATCCAATGAAAATGTCATGTATCTACGGTAATTTGTTTTAGAGTTTACCAAAAACCAAAATCGATTTGGTCAAAAACCGATTTTGCGATTTTCCTTAATTTTTATTATGATTTTCCCTGCGCTTTTGAAAACTACTAGGAATTTTCTACTTTTGACCCCACATAGTACCTACTACATTCATTTTCCTATCAGAGAATGTGCTATTGAAGAAAATGTAATCATTTTTACTGTAATAAAAGGTGATGACAGACCCAAATAAAAAAAAAAAATAATAATAATAAATATAAAAAAAATAAAAAAAATACACATCATTGTATCATTGTATATCAATAAGTTCATCGTTTACGACATGGAATTTTCACTAGTTTTCATATTTTATATACCATAAAATTGTTGATTTATTTTGAATTGTTTACGGACATTTTCAGAGTGTTTTATTTTCTAATTGTATTTGTTGGGTAAAAAAGCTTGACAACTAATACATTGCTTCTATATATTGTTACAATGATATTTGAAAAATATTAAAAACCCTGAAACAATTTTTTTTATAAGCATTTAAAGTTCGAATTTCGACAAAATTTATTAAATTTAACATATGAAAATTATTTTGTAGTTAAAAATGTATAGAATGTTTAGCTTTTATAGTTGATTGAAAATTTAAAACAAGGTTTCATGTAAATAGGTATATAAATTTCTTTATTCATAATAATATCATCAAATATACTTAGTAATATCATATAGAATGATTGACTGTCTTCACTCGGAATCACTTTTCATATTCAATGATATTAGAGGTACCATTGAATTCAAATTTAACACCATCCATTACAGTGACCCACTTGTAACCTTTTTTTTTACTTTTGACCCCCCAAAGTACCAATTAGATCCACTTTCTTATCAAAAAAGATACTTTTGAAGAGAATCAAGCATTATTACTGCCCTACAAAAGGTGACGACAGACACATATAATAATAAAAAAAACACACACACACACACACACACAACACACAAACACATCATTGTAAAATCAATACATTCATCGCTCTGCTTAGAATCTAAAACTGCGAATTACATTATTTCCAACTACAAGACCGTAACTGGGGGTCCAGAATCCAAAGGTTCAAAATTCTTTTAAATATAAATCTGTGTAAGCACTAAACATAATGGCTAAAAATTATGAGCCTATGGATGTATGGTATAAGTTTAGTACTATAGTTTATTAAAAACATTTTGAATCCCCCGCTGAGAGTACAGAGTATAACTCTTGGCCATACAATAATGCAAATGAAACACACTGCATAGGGTACCTACACAAAATTGTTTCAAAATACTTGGGAAGTTTTTTTTTATCCAAATCTAAGAAATTAATATTAAAAGCTAGTACCTATAGTAACAAAAATTCTCAGCTCAAAGAAAAAAATTGATATTAAATATTAAATTTCAAGAATCACGTTCGAACACATATAACATACATGCACTGCACATTGAATACAATACCTATACAGACTGCATTGGAATAACTAAAATAGTATACTGAGTATATTTTAATAAAGATTTATACCTATATAATATATGCATACCTAAAATATAGCGATATAATTTCCATTTAAAGCGTTTACTCTTAGCGATAGTTACATCACATTAATATTATATCGGGTAAACTTATTTTAATGTTAAATAAACATGTATATACAATTAATAAGCATCTGGTGATTGTAATGTCAACAAAAGAGTGTATATATTAATAAAAATACAATTTTAACAGGAACTGGAAGCAATAATTAATTTTATAGAAGAATAATTTTGGTCTAAGCTTTTGAAAAATAAAAATTGAAACAAAATTCAAATAATAGCTATCTACCTACAATAAAATTATATTAATTATTTAATAAATTTAACTTAGTAGGTATTTAAAAAATGAACTAACCAACTTTACATTTTTAAATGTCTGTTAATATATTATAATATATACCTATAGGTGTTATGCATTTGTGTGGACATTTTTATTAATAATGCTAACCTACCTATATTATTATGAATTTTATTATAGTTTTGCATAATTGTGTATAATATTGGTAAGTAAAACATCAACACTTATTATATATTATCATTACATCTATTTTAAGCGATTTCCTTTTAGAATCTAATAAGTGTATGTAATAAAAAATATGAGAACAGGTACCTAAACCCTAATAATCTCAAGAAAAAATTAACTACCTTTAATCAATATAATATATAATAATATGTGTAGCTGTTTCGTAGACTGTAATAATACTGACTGCAGTTTACATAGTTAAATACATTAGATAGAGAATCATTTTGGTGAGATTTTAAACTGCAAATTCCATGTAATCAAGCAATACCACAGTCCACGAGCCACGTCCACATTGTATTTAGAGAATCAAAATAAATCAATAGATACGTCCACTCATCACCTGTCCCGGAGACATCCAAAATTGTTAAATGTTCGTCTACTACGCCTAGCGGTGGAACATTATATCCTTCACATTTCGTTAGACTAAAATAAACAGGATGTAAATAATAAAATAAGTTTAATGTGTATATCAAAGTAATAATAACATTTATAACTTATATAATGCTTATTTTTCAAACTTCAGTAGTATTACTCTGAGTTTTGACTGATTTAAAATTTTAACTTTTGTTTGAGTTCTGATAAACAAATGAGCAATTTAGTTTTTTAATTCGTTATGTAAATGAGTACCTAGGTATACAATGTTTGTACCTATATGATTATACGGTTATATCTGATACCTACCAAACTGAAATCTGTACTTCACAATCACAAATTTGTAGTACAATCGTCAATCAGGCATCAATCAATAACCATACTATACATTGTCAGAATTTGTCTAAACCTGTGGGCTGTGTTGGTCGATGAACGCATAAAGGACATCCGATTTCCGAATAAACACGCATATTATAATATGTATAATAATATATTATGTATATTTTTTACGTATTGATTGTATTTCCAATACACGGAATTTCATGAAGGTAACGCCGCACAAGAATAATGTTCAAGAAAAGAATAAAGGCCATCATTTTTTCCGAGAACAATATTGAATATACAATAGAGACGCCGAGAAAACAGCAATGTATATAGCACTCTGTATTCCTCTTTCGCAGTGGTAGTTACAAATAATGGTCGATTATTATTTCAGCGTAGGTACCTACCAAGAAGCCACAATGCAAGAAGCCACTGCACCACTCCGTGTACTTAAAAAAATCACAAACAATATTACTCTTCGACGTCCATTCACACCGACTAAATCGCATACATATTATAACATATATAAGATCAGTCCACGTGAGAATTAAAACCGTGTGGGTAGCTCATCATAGTTGGTACTTATATGATTACCTATATAGTTATATCTGGTACCTACCAGTCTGAAGCCTGTACCTGACAAATTTACAGTACCATCAATCAATAGCCATTATACTAAATTTAAGTAGTCTCGTTTTATTGATATGAAACATCTAATGCGGCGGGTGAAACCAGCTGTTGGCGTGGCGACGAGTCACCACGCGCGTAAAGTGCAAACTGCAAAGCGCCAACTTGCGAAGCGCGTCTAGCCCCACGCTCAAAACATCTAGTGCGACTTAATAAACAATAATTTTTCTTAAAAAAATCTGAATATTTTGGTTATTTCGATTTCCGTGCTTATTTTCTATACAAAATAATTCCGATGTTTCACATCTGCCAGGCGTCCCGCGACGGCTCACTTTTTTATAATTAGTTATTACTTATACATACATGAATCAATAACTAGTTCGAATAAGATAATTTGTGGACTCAACCGTATATAATAATATAATATATTATATATTATAAAACAGGTCCATCACAGTCTATTGGGTTGCTCACATCATTGTAGCCTGTAGGTAATAACAATACTGCAATTATCAATAGTTGTGAAAAATCGACACGAATGGGAACTAATTAGGTAGGTATAATATACGATATGTAGGTACCACGTAAGGGGGCACATGTGCCATGTGGGGCCACATGGAAATAACTAATAAGGGTATATATATATTTGGATACTTACCATTCGAGACTGAGATATCTCTCACCGCAACAGTGAAGCGTCTTGAATGAGTTGAGGGGCCCGTACTCGGTGGTGCTCAGTTCCTTGGTAAACCGAACGCCGGAGTACAGCCGCTGTGCGTCGTCAACTTCTGGGAACAAGTTGTCGTCACAGTACGCAGCAGAACCGCCTCGGACCACGGACGCGGCGACCAACAACAGGTGAAGCAGTAGCGGACGGCCGACGGACATTTTCGTAAAATGCAATTATTGGACTAGAATGGAAACGAATAGAAGCCGTGTAAACGCTGTCGTTTCAGACGAAACGCAGAACAGTCATTTCATAATGATATAATAATTCGTGACATGCCACGACGCTTACGACGGTTACGAGACGCGAAAGAACAGCGACAAAAACGTACAACGCTCGACCTCGCCGGTACACACCACACTGGTGACTGATCGTACTATCGTAGCCCGTGTCCCGTAGGTCCGTCGTCCGTCGATTGTCGTAGTAGCCGTAGACTCCGTCGTAGAAGCCGTCGGCGCGCGATCACACTAAAACCGCTCTCCGATTCCTCTCACTTCCTCTTCACCGCTCAGCCCGTGCCAGTAGGTAACTACGGGTGATCATGCTTGAAGAGGCGGGTATCGGTTGGCCGGGTTGCGCGCGCGCGGGCAATGTTCCGCCGCCGCTGCCGGCCACCAAACAATACACGAACACACACACACTTTTGTATTTTTAATTTTTACCGAGAATCCCTCCTCCTCGTCATACGTAAAAGTCCCACGTTAATGACACCGCTGAGCATTCGTCGGTATGTACAACTTGTTGTCACCGCACAGCAACAAAGGGTTTTCGACTGAAATTCGGGATTGTGGACCACAACTGTATCACGTGCAGCCGTTTGTTGTAGACATTTCATCTGTAAAAGCAATAAGTATTAATTAAAATTTTAGTTATTTCAATTTATTTCAAGTATCAACCAGTTTGATCGTATGTATGATTAATAACCACTATACCTATCTAGACAAATATTATTTTTTCATAATTTTAAACTGCATATTATTCTATATCTGTTGATAACATTATTATTATGTTACTTCCTCCTTTATTTTCTTCAACTGGGTATCGTCTTTCGATTTTTATATGGTAACTTATCATTTTAATTTTAAATTCTCTAGGATTGTTTTACAGAAAATATTGATGTGCATAATCATTAATCATGTATACTATTGATAAATTAAATAAGTTTATTGTATAAGATAAGTTACTTAATACAAAGTTTTTGGGAAAGGAGAGGGGTATACGTATCTTATATTATAAATTGAATTTATATAAAGAATATGATTGAATCAACTCTATTGTCCAACTCATTGTAGTTAAATGTACTACAATGTAGTGTAATTATTGACGATCTATAGGGATAGCAAATAATATGATGACTGCCGTCAATCGTCATTGAATGTTTCTAGGAAATGAAAAGGATAATACTGTTGTATGTTACAATACGATTCCATTATGTTCCTATTCAGAATTGTATATCCTTCCCAATTGCCATAATTGTGGAGGGAGAGGAGTGAGAAGTGACCTATAGTCGATTAATTAAATTGCATTGGAAGAAAATGTATTCAAAGTTAAAAACTAGCTCATAATACTAAACGGCTATAGGTACCTAAAAATATCACAACCAAACAAGGCCTTAGTAATATGCTAAATTATGTATTATAATGTTATAAGCCGGTAGGTGAAAAAAAAGCCCACGGAAAAAAAGCCCAAAAAAAAAATCGAACGCTAAAAAGCCCACGGAAATAAAATGCCTTGCGAATGCCATTTTATATTTGTAAATAAATATTTCCTTGATTATAATTTGAAAAAGCATAATACACTAATTAATAGTACATAATATAGATACCTTCTATCTCAACAACCAAGTGTACATTAATTGAGTACTACATATTTTTAAGAACTGAAAATATATCCATTAGTCAATATTATCCAGCTATTGATAAATATTTTAACATTTTGACTGGTTAACATATATAAATTAAATTAAATGTCAAAATGCTCATCAATAATTTATTGACAGGTGGTCCCTTATTGTGTATCCATTCCCCTTGTATTAAACTTGGGCAACAAAAAGAAGCTCATGTACCTATGTAATTACAACACTTGAAGTAATTTAAATGAAGAACTATAATTATAATATTATGTTAAACTTGTTTTGGTTAGAAAGATGAACAGGTTAGTTGTCATAATACATTTTTTACTTGTGATTATATTTTTCAAACTTATATTTATTGCATTTATACCAAACGAAGAATAACGATGATACTTATTTTGTTGTAGTTCATTTTATATTGTATTTATATACATTAATATTATATGGACTACCATATGTATTGCCTTATTATATTATTATTTATATATATATATATAGATGATAACACTGCAAAATATTATATATACATGTATTTAGTATTTTGTCATTATTTATATTTAAAATTTTTATGTGGATTTTTCCGTGATTCTTATAAGCCACATGGATTGTAAATTACATTAACCAAATTCGAAAGCAAATCGAACTAATTTCACAATAATGCGATTAAATGGTGCACTTTTGTGGTAATTTTTAAAATACCTAAATAATAGTATAACTTATATTATACCTACTTAAGTTAAGAATATTACTTTAAGATCATATTATAACCGAGTATAATGTATAATGTACCTATATTATAAGTAAATGTTCATATATTACCTACATAATATTAAACATAATATAGGTAAGTTAAAATCAAATAATTAGGACTATTATGTCTATATATGCTAGGGACACCCTCTGTTGTGGGGGGGGGGGGGTTAGGTGGTTCAACGCACCACCTGAGAAAATTTTTCTTTTTTTAATAATTTTAACTTTTCAAACAAATAATATAATATAAATATTTCTTTTTTCTTAAATTATTTCCACGATTGTGGTCAAATTAGTGATATTTTGAGAAACTGTTGCACTTTGGTAGGTACTGACATTGGTACAGTCAGTGGCGTATTTAGGAATTTTTAATGGAAACTAATTTTCCAAACATATTTAAGTGGGGGCTCCATACAGAATATATTATTAATATATATATTGGATGTTTAAATAGGTATTTATGGAGCTGAAGGTTACCGGAACCCATGGACCTCCCCCCACCGTAAATATGCTACTGGGTATACTCATGAGTCATGACAAAATAAATAAGTAATAGGTATCTCAGCAACTTTTTGATACGAATCATGTTCGCCGACCACTTCATACCCCGTCTATTAAGTGCTTTGGCTAGGTATGTGAGACAGGTAATTTAACAGACAATAAAATCAGGCGAACCATGACGACTAGGGCTGGGAAGGGTGGGTTACGCTAACCGGACCAAAACTTGTATTTTGTCATGAGCACACACACAATATACAGTCGTGGAAGAACAGAAATAGCATTTGGATTTAAATTTTACTAACGTCAACACTATAGTAAATTAGATAATCGTTATACGTGATAATATATATAATTATTATTATAATAATCTACTTTGTACATCGTAGTTGAGCTTGAATGGTCACTAGCCACTGGTCACTGGTCACTGATTGAAATATTTTATATTTGTATATTATAACAGAGTTTATATTGAATTAGTAAATTAGTGAATTGTGTCATTTTTAACCAACTAAAATTAGTTATGTTTTAATACTTTGTTTATATTGCTGATCAATGATGTATAAAGATTTTAAATAAATCGGGAGTGGTAAACTGAGTCCCAAATAATTGGGTGGATATTGTAAATTGAGTCCGAAAAACTTTAACGTGCTAGGTAAATTGAGTCCCAAGTAATAATATTTTTCGAAAAAATAATTTATAAATAACAACTATGTAAATATGATTCAGTGATTGAAAAAATTAATTTTTATGTACAACGTTGTCAATTATATTAGATAATAAAAACAAAAAAGAGCATATTATCAATCACGCCAGTTATGTTAACATAACAGACAGTCCTAAGCTTGTAAAAGTGAAAAGGAAAATGTGCTTTTTTGGAAACTATAAACCTATTATAACTAGGGACTCTGCAGTTTACCTTATAACTTTTAAAATCCGGGACTCAGTTTACCTATACCCTTTTCAGACCCGGGACTCAGTTTACCACAAAAACGTGACTCGTGAAGGGCTTTGCCATGTCTTATATTGACACCAAAATTATTTTGTTCATATTGATCTAATCTTCTCCTGGCGTCCATGATAATATTATGTTGCCAATTATATATTATATCAACGTGAAAATGGTTACTCCATTAGTTGTAGGTATACTGTATTATAAAGTTAGTTATTTTTCGTTATTGACCGATCAAGTTTTAAAAGCATAATATTATTGTAAAAACAGTAGATACAATTATTATCTTTACAATTTATCGTATATGCATTTGTATTTATGTGGAACTCTAAACATAGTTACTGACGATCGCTGTTTAGTATTTACGCAATATTTTAATATACATTATAAATACAATTGCGGTGTAACGTTGGTTTTATAAAGTGTATAACAACATCATATCATAATAAAAAAACGAATAGTCTACTATACGCAGTTGGCTAACAACTTTGGCGGATCTCATACAGCTGGGAATTCTTTATTTTACTGCTGTAGATAATTTTTTGAGTAAAACAGAATAATAATGTATAACGACATGGACTTTGACGTTGCTGCCAACGACATATCTGAGCAGGTGGTTGTAATACGCGATCCCGAGTTGGCAATGACGATAGAAAAATGGGTGTTGAAGCTGACTGCGGAGAACCGAGGCGCAAACGAGCTCAAGTACCTGCAACTATTGCAGTACATGATGGCCCGGGGGAGGATTAACGGACCGTTCGTGAGGGATCCACCGCCGGGTCCCCTTGTACCGTTAAGTCGGTACGTAAATCCGCCTCCTTGCAGTAGTCGTGGCCGGGGCAGTGGCAGTAGCGGGGTCGAATGTTGGCAGACGAGCAACTGCAGCAGGGCCGCGCAGACGAGGTGCGATGAAATGGACGGTGACTATGAAGACGAAGACTTCGAAGAGCAGGCGGACAACGATGCAAACAACGACGAAACGACAGTAAACGGTGACAGGTCCATCCGCGATAACCGTGACGTCGTTGGAGACTTGCACAGCAACGGCGGGGAACTGCAATTGCCTCGCTTGGAGAACATTGGCCAAGACGACGGGGTGCAGGCAAAACGCGACGGTCATTTGGCGGGAGGTGGTGGGGGAGAGTGCCGTGGCGGTGATAAGAGTGCTTCAAAGAAAAACCCATTCGCCAAACTGTGCGATCCGTGTTTAGACAATTTCGGGCGACACTTGCTAAAGAAACCCCCGGGACCAATGGACGCAGCTTATAGGGACTTGCTGGGAGACTGCGCGCTGCCAGTGCTCACTGACGCCGAACAGAAGACAGTCTGTCCGGAGCTGTTGCAGATTTTGGAGAACGTCGACGACACCACCACGTTACAAGACTTTTACTTCCAGGTGGGTAAATATACCTATTACACGTGGAATTGGGATAACAGCTTTCCCAAGTCGCACAGCGTTTATTGCTGTTAATCACAATAGTCAATTATAACTGAATATAAATAAAACCTTTAACCTTCGAGAGACAGTGTTTATTGTATATATCAGTCATATAGTATACCTATGTGTCCTGTGATTTCCCTAATGGTTTTAGAAATTTCGTTGGGATATACAAACATAAATTAATAACTATGCAACCCGATGCGTGAATATCGATTGACCTAAATTTCGGTTCCCAGAAGGATAAAAACTGTTAATACAATCAACAAAGCGTTAAATTCTCAAAGGTTTGTACAGGGTTTTTTCTTTAATATAAATTAAAAATTGAGCATCGTCTATTTGTTTGGTTAATATAGGACTATTTTTAGTGTTGGAGATTCGTTAATGAAGCCCATGCGTTGTTTAAATTACACGCAATGGTTTATTTCTCCGTCGATTATTAGATTTAATTTAAATTCATGATATCCATGTACTTTTTCAAACATTATCCGATTGAGCAATATTAATTAATTGAAGTTTTTAGATATTATTGTATGTTTATTTATTCTGCAATTCTTTCATTGTTACATTTTCATGTTGCATTGTTATTGTATTTTAACTTAAAAGTTAAGTGTGCTTGTAATTTGTGTACATAAGTATAATATAAATGAATACTGTGTGCCCATTAGAAATCCAAGAATTCCATTTACATAATATAGATATGACCTTTTCATATATGTGCTGCTGTAGTATAAATAATCTGCAGTTAGTAGCTATATAATATAATTAACAGCAGTATTTATCTCCAGTTCAACACTTATACATTATATTAACATATAAATATGCTGCACGTTCCAAGTATATATTATATGTATACATTATACATAAATGAAAAAAACTAGAATTAATTGATAAATTGCAATTTGATAATTTTTATTTTTTAACCATATAAATATATAACAATAAAGTATAATGTACTAATATAAATATAGGTACAAATGTACAATTACCAATAATATCGTATAAAAAAGTGGCGTATCCAGAAAGTAATCAAGTACATGTGTGTGTGTGGGGGGGGGGATTAAACCTACGAATAGGTACCAAAAAAATATAATATGATATAATATAATAAGCTCAACCGCTTAAGGAAGCGAGATATTTACCCCATTATCCAGCTTGGATCCGCCACTGGTAATAATCATATTACATACCTATATTAATAATAATAAAATAAAACGAAATGTATAAATAATTCAATATACTACGTTTTCAAATTAAACCAAACACCCACAATACACGTCAGGAAAAAAATATAATAGTTCAAACTTATAAAACTTTAAAGGCAAGTCGACACTTTGTTAAAGTAGGTCTTGACTTACTAAATAATATGCCTCAATTCTTATTAAACTACAATAACTACACTAAATATAAACAACTTATTAATATATGGTTAATAAGACATCATACGATAAATGATTCCTCTATTATGTTCTATATTTTTATTGTATTGTATTTTATTTTACTTTGTTCCATTTTGTTTATATTATTTATTTGTTTATTTATTAATTTGTCTGTTTCCTCTCCTCTTCATTATTTTAGATTCTGAGCGGAGCGATGAATGTATTGGTTTTACAATGATGTGTGTTTTTTTTTATTTTTTTTTTTATTTTGTGTCTGTCATCACGTTTTAGGACAGAAAAAATGCTTCGATTTTCTTCAATAGTACCTTTTCTGATAGGAAAGTGAATCTAGTTGGTACTTTGGGGGGTCAAAAGTCAACATTTCCCAGTAGTTTTCAAGAGCGCCTGGAAAAACAAATGAAAAATTATGGGAAAAACGGGAATTTTTACGGAAAACCAATTTTCGACAAAATCGATTTTGGTTTTTGGTATAACTCTAAAAGAAATGACCGTAGAAACATGAAATTTTGACCGAATGTTTATATAAGCATTTTCTACACACCATATCATTTTCAAAATATTCTGTCTTATTTTGAGCTGTTAACGGACATTTTCAGTTTCCAATTTTTTTAGTTTTTTTTTCTATAAATGTCAATAAAATTTTATTTGTTGGGTAAAAAATCTTGAAAATTTAATAGTAGGCTTCTAATATATAGTTTCAAAGGCAGATGAAAAATATTAAAAATCCGTAGTCACAATTTTTATTTATAGGTAATCAAAGTTCAAATTTTGACAAAATACGTAAAAATGACGAAAATGTGCAATTTATTTTGAGTTAGAAATTCATAAAAATTTTTCTTTTTAAATCTAAGATTTGAAATGTAATACAAGATTCCTCATAAGTTTGCCTAATTTTATCAATAAAAAAAAGTTTATAAGCAAGTCATAATACATTTTTATGAGCATTTTAAGTTCAAATTTGTACAAGATTAGATATTCACTTGATTTCTCATGTAGCGATTTTCTTATTTTGTTGCAATTCAAAAACAAATAACTGTAGATGCATGAAAATTTCACTGAATGTTTATATAAGTATTTTCTATACACTATCTAATTTTGAATATATTTTGAATCTTTTTGAGCTGTTTACGGACATTTTCAGTTTTCAATTTTTTTTTTTAGTTTTTTTTTCTATAATATCAATTACATTTTATTTGTTGGGCCAAAATAATGAAAATTTAATACAAGGCTCCTGATATATTATTACAATAGCAATTGAAAAATATTAAAAATACATAGGCACACATTTTTTTTATAATCATTTAAAGTTCGAATTTTGACAAAATTTATCAAAATCTCGAAAATTATCAATCATTGTAATTAAACAATTATAAAATGTTCAGTTTTCTTAACTAAGGATTGAAAATTTAAAATAAAGATTCTAATAAATAGTACATACTGTATTCAAAAAATCTAAAAAATATTTAAACACAGTTATTTTTTACAGACATTTTAAGTTCAAATTTGGACGAAATTACATATTAAAATCAATTTTAACGAGTAAAAGTATATATTATAATATTTTTCTAGCATCACTGATAATTTTAGGTTAATAATTAAATAATATGAATAATATTAATTCAACTTAGCAGCTACCGTAAAATAACAATATCAATATAATTTAAAATATCCTAGACTGACATACCGTCTCCGCTCAGAATCGTTTTTCTTATACAATGATATTATATCATTGAATTCAAATTTAATACCATCCATTATAGTACAGTGATCTACTTGTAGCCTACTGTACAGCGGAGCGACATCCACTTGACCCCCTTTTTTTTATTTTTATTTTTACTTTTCATTATATACCTACCATCTTACTAAATAAATAATAATAAGCACATCAAAAGTAAGGCATATAATAAAATTACTTACGATCTCTGTAAATATGTAACTGATTTAAAAAATACGCATAATTTAATATTTTGAATGTCGTTATACTATATTCTAGCTAACATAATTTAATAACCAACATATATACCTGTAAACCAACTCTTAATTAAATATGTTATGTACTACCTATGTATGATTTAGAAACTCCAATATCACCAATACGAGGTATTAAATCAGTGGTGAATTGGGCCAAACAATTTGTATCGAACTAATTATTCTTGTATTTGTTTTATCTACCTATTTGGTCAATAAATATTATCTTATCTTATATAATTAATAAATTAAACTATACCTCCTATAATATTAAGTTATGCTGTTGTTTATAATTTATTATGATTATTTCATTAAACCATCTACAAGCTCTATAATTTTTTCATCAAAACGCTGACAAATATTAGGGTTCGTATAATACTATCGTATTATATTTTTAAATTTGATTTAAAATAAGACTTAAATAACGTATACTGGTATACTATATCTATATTTTATAACTATTTTTAGTTCATGATAATAGGCTTAAATATATGCGGGCTATGATGATTTATAAATATTATAATAATTAATAATAGTTACCTCTAGGCAATAATATATGAATATTGAATATTTTATAGGTTTTTTAATTGTCCGAGTAAAGTATTAGTAGACTAATTATTAAAACTAGTTTATGTTTGATGTAAAACTATTATTAAGGACCATTATTCTTAGGACATAAAGCTTAATATCTCAGAAGCTACTCAGTTGAATTCCTATTTAGTTACCTAAAAGAAATACAGAAGCCCTTAATTTTAAAAAAATATATGGTTATTCCACCACTGCAGGATACTAATAAAAAATCCAGGTTACTAAAAATGTAGTAATTATTTAGTTCGTCTGCTTAAAAATAAATATAGGTACTACAACTTTAAAAAAATCTGCAGAATTTGAATAAATGTAGGTATATAATCGTATATTCGTATATATATATTATAAACGGGGAGAACGCATGCTTGGTGAACCATCAATCATCCTTCAGGAGTGTAATATATTAATAATTTACGTACTGAACTCCACAGGTGGCGCTTTGCACGTGCGACCAGGGCGCTCTACTGATGAAGTTGTCGGACGGCATGGTGGACGACTTCAGGACGTTCGTGTCAGACGTGTTCGAGAGCCGCACGGAGCACATTAGCGACGGTTTGGCCAAGGAGCAAATGGCACTGTGTGAAAAATACGCTTACCTGTACGACCGGACGCTAAACCGGGCTACGGTGGCTCTGGATTTCTTGCGGGAAGCCATGCCAGTGTTCAGCTGGCACAAATACCAGGAGGAACCGGATGAGTACTTGAAACGGACGATAATGCGAAGGGCGGCGGTTGTAGCTGCATCGTCCGGGGACGCGGCGGCGGCTGCCGACGGTGACGGACGTCCGGCCACGCGCGCACCCACTTCGGTCACCGATGACGATATCGCTGCGGCGGCCGGCGGGGAGGACGATGACGGCGCTCAACAGTCGGTCATCAAGAAGCTGCTGTACAGGATCAACTGGCTGCGGACCGAAGTGGGCCGGGTGGACTGCGAAGGACAGCGGCTGTACGAACAGCACAGCGAACTAACAGTCCGTCTAGCCGACTTGAACCGCCGCCTGTCCGACGCTCAGTGCCGGTCGTCCGGTGACATTGACCGTCACAAAAACGAACTTACCGTGCTTCGACAACGATCAGCTGACCAGACGGCGGTCATCGATCGGCTCATGGAGACCATACAGTTGACCATGCAGGACAAGCAGCCTTCGTCGGCCGGATGTTAGCAGCCTCCCCTGTGACGCCACCGACCATGATTTATTTTAGTGTCCGCTACTCTGTATACCAGCTATAAAAATCATCTCACACGAATCATCGATCGCCACTATATATTATACGATATAATATTACGCGTGCTTTCATTTTAATTGTATCTTTTAACGTTTATCATAAATCATAATACAAATCTCTCCGTCAAAATCGCATTGGTTTGTTAAGAATATAAAATAAATATTGACATTATTACCTAATCTCCCATAATCCCATATGCATTTAGACTGTTTGGTTCTGTAAAATATAATAACAACATTTTTCACATTTTATAGTTCTCGTAGCCATTAATGTTTAGTTAAATGGCTAACATAAGTAGTTGTTCCAAGCAAAACACATAGTTACTGCTGCTATCGATGTTAGTATCTAGAACTATTTATATTAGTTGATTTACCTGGTTACTTTTATATGGTTTACCTTAAATAAGTAGATACCTTTACTATTACTATTAGTTAAAATTATGCAAAAAAATAAACCAAACCGGTGTCCCTAAAGTTGATACCACTTACCCAAGTGACGCCCTATATCCACTGATCCCTTCGGAAACGGCAACTAACAAAAAATCTGGATAAGCTATTATTGAGTTAACTGTTAACACAACTAAAATATGATCAACTATTAATTATTACAAAATTATTTTTTTCCGTGCATATTTAACTTGTTATTGAATTTTGCGGCTAAAGGATTCCCGAGTGATTTTCACAATTACGTCATCGGTAAGCTACATTTATGAATAAAAAAATTTCGAAAATGTTAGTTTTAGAGATGAAAAATTGTTTTTAAAGTGCTGTTTATATTACTTAGATGTTAAATGGGAAGGAGCGTCTTGAGACCTTCCATAATGGGCCTGACCAGTGACCATTAATGTAACTGGACTTTGAGGACAGTCTATTCGCTACTTAGTGTACAGCGGTAACCACTAGTTCACCTTTTTCTTTTATTTTAACATTTTTCTACATGATTACATAAAAAAAAACAGAATATGGTTTATGTCGAATGTCTATATATAGCTTAAAAATAGTCAGAGTATTTTAAAAATTAACCATGTATAATATATATGTTATATAGAAAATGCTAATACAAACATTTGGTAAAAATTTAATGTACCTACCTATAATATTTATATAAGTAGGTTATTTATTTTTAGTTACCTACACAAAATAGTGGTTTTGCGTAGGTACTAATTCCCGGTTTTTCTTATTTCTTTTTAGTGTTTTCAGGCTATTTCAAAAAGTAAAAGGAATTATTTTTGACTCATTTAAGTACCATCTATATCATATTTTCTACCAGAAAAACCCCCAAAGTTGAAAATTTATTTATTAAAAGAATTAAAAAATTTAAACAAGAATTCCTATAAATTGTTCTTACTGTAACCTGCAAAAAATCTAATAAATATATAAACACAGTTATTTTTTATAAACATTTTAACATTTTAAGTTCAAATTTGTACAAAATTAGATATTAAAACTAAGAATCACGATTTTAGTTATTTTGTTGTATCCAATTTAAAAATATTATGCGCGGGTATACTACTTGAAACTTTTAGAGTACCTACACTGTTATATTGTATATTTAATACATAACCTATATTGAAAAAGTACCATGCACGATGTAGAGAAGAGAAGGTGATAACACTCGGCTTGATCGGGAGAAAAAAAGTGGCTTATTTTTCGACGGCAATTTTGTAGTTTAAATAAAATCCACCGTGAGCACCACAAGCTTCGAAGGCCGGTTGTTATTCAATAATAGCATTATAACCACTATGTAATTATGCATTATTTTCATTTTAAATCGTAATTTATAAATAAATTAATATTTTATTTAAGATGAAAAATACCTGTGTGTGCCTATGCATAATATAATAATATATTTGTTTTTAATTTAAATTTTATATGTTTAATTTGTCTCAATTGTGTACAATGCTCATGTGTATAAAACATTTTTAAGTAAATGTTTATTTTCCATATAGTTATGAGTCTTGTGACTATAAATTATATCCTGATTTGGGTAGTATTTTTAAATTTTTTTTAAATTATACAAATTTCAATAATAAACTAGATTTATTATCAACATAAACAAATGTGTTATTTAATTAAAATTATAATTATATCACAATCAGTTGATGGAAATATGAAACTTAGCTTAAATATGTTATAGGAATATTATAATAAAGAAAAATTAGTATAATATTATAAATTTTTATAACAATTTAAAATTGAATTAACATGTACATAATAGTTATTATTATGTATAATAACTATAATTAATAATATAATATTATTAATAATTTTTATTTTAAATTTTAATACTTATTTAAAATATTAATATCAGTATCTTGAAAATAACTTAAAATTATTGCATGTACAAATAATTTATCATAGTATAAACAAAATTATTAGTACCATATAATAAAATATTACTGTGGAACTATTAAGTAATTATCTACTTTAAATTTAAAAATTTTCATAAATTTTGTTTAGTCTACTGTGGTCTTATACCGTTGGTTGCTCGAAATAATGTGATATTCTTTCCTTCACTAGCATATCCCGTCTTACAGCCTGGCACAAAACATTTATTTGGCATTTTATAAATTAATTTACTATTAAACTTTTGAAAATATAGGAAAGCCTATTGAGTCTGCCAGTAGTAAGTAACTAATGTTTTAATGGGCAGTCAGAGTTTTTACAATAATTCTATTAAATTTGGAACAATATTGGGAAGGGATTTTTATTTTAAATACTGTTTATTATGACTGGAAGTCTACCTCTATATATTTATTTTATTGAATTCGTGCCTATATATAATATTTTTATTTATTTCAACTTGCAAGTATGAATTATGAAATTTGATCAATAATACCATATTATATAGTTCATTTTCAATACATTTTAATAGGAAATAATTAATGTAACCGGCCTTCGAATACTGTGGCGGTGCCCGGTGGTATTCATGTTAACTAAAATAGTGCCGTCGAAAAATAAGCCACTTTTTTCACGGAGTGTTATCACCTTCTCTTCTCTACATCGTGGTACCATGCATTAATCTATACCCCAAATAAAATTTTAAAGTTAGGAATTAATTTAGATGGTCTTCCATTATCCAGAAGTTCAAAAAGTCAACTTTGGCCGATTTTAATTGAATTTACTAATTGCAAATTGTTGTCAGAATATGTACTATTATACTCCCAATAGGAATATTTCATGGAAGTACAAAACCAAAATCTATTCATGAATTTGTAAATCCTTTTTTATCTGATATTTTAACATTATTAGGGTTAGGTTATTAGGGTTTAAAAGGAAATTTAAGTAAACAAATGTATTCTCACTTTAGACTTTCAGTATGTGCATTAAGAATTCTTATAAGCCCTGATATCTGCCAAACTTTAAATAATTTGGCACAAAGCTTACTGAATGAGTTTGTACTCAGTACCTACTCATCATTGTATGGTGCTCACTTTGTGACTTATAACGTGTATAGTTTATTACATTTTCTATTTTATCATCAATGTATGTTAAAGTTCACGGCTGTCTTGATAAATTTCAGTTGCTTTAAATATGAGAATTATCTGCAGTACATAAAAAAATCAGTAAAAAGAGCTAAATATCCTCTTCAGGATTATTGACTTAATAAAATATGTTACATGAGGGCTAAGCCATGGGAAAACAGTTCGGTTATCATGTAGTGATGACGTACGGACAAATAAGAAAATGTAGGTCGTAGGTACTATATTCTTCTTCGTAGGTTTTATCGGCCAGAAGACTAACCAAATCTCCAATATCCCCTAACAACTGCTCGTGTTTTCAACCCCGGCTCTTCGTTTAGTGACTTTTATTATTTTTTAAATATTAAAAACATTTCAGTACCTTGGCTCCATGGCTTAGCTGTGCTGTTCACAGCATATATCGACCAACTAGTTACCACTATTTTAAGATGGACAGTGAATACTCCTAATATATATTATTACACATACATTTAAAATATTAGGTAGTGAGGTTTAGATGAGTAACTAGTAAGTTGTCGAGGAACAAAATAAAATTCAATAATTATAATTAAATTTGGACACGTGAGCACACACACACAAACAAAAAACACTTTTACTTCTTCTAAAATTGTATTCTAAAACATTTATTTATAAATTATTTGAATATTTGATCCATTTCAAAGCGGAACTCTGCACTTAACGTAATACAATACTGTACTGCCGATCATACAAAAATATTTAATACTATTGACATAAAAAATAATAATGATAAAATTGAAGTTAAACACTTTAAACTTGCGTCAGTCTCAAAAATGTCTTTTATTTTGGAAACAATGGAAATTGTAATACATTTCAAACTGTTCAAACTATATTTTTTATACAACAAAAAAATAGTTAAAATTTTCAAAAATGTAGATACTATAGTTTAAATGACGAAAATTTGAATTCTTATATAATAACACGTAATTAAATATTTTGTATCAAGATAAAAATCTAAATTAAACTATGACGAATAAGAAAAAACAATAAAATAAATAATCTCACTCAAATAAACCTAAAATAATAAAATAATTTTTAAATCAAACAATATAAATAAAGTTATTTAGTAATCATAATTAATAATTATGTTTTAAAGGTCAAAATAAATGTTGACAAAATATTCATAATATTTACTATTGATTGCGATATTGAAATTTGTTAGTATTAAACTGTTTTGAGTATCTTAATTCAATTAGGTAAAGATTACCAGTCTATGATGACTCTTAAATTACAAAATTCTATTTAATACAAAAAAATATGTGTAACAAGATGAAAAAATATGATTGCTATCCAATATAAGGTTATTATACAATAACTGGTATTTTATAGAAATAACAATTATAAAAAGGAGAAAAAATATTATGTGAAAAAAAAATGTAGATAGATAATAGAACATATTACCTAGTTTCTAATTTTTAAACTCGATTGTTAGGACTTGAACTGATCCACACACGATTATCTTTGGCATTTAAGTCCTTCTTCTTATTATCTTCAATTTTCTTCCATAGGGTAGCTATCTTACTAGTGGCTTCTTTCTTTTGACCAGATGTAGTCCTAACTGAGCACCCCGAACTTGTTGCTGATATGTTCGAATTTAAACTAGTATTGCTATTTGTCTTAGCCACTCCAGCCATGGTCGGAAGACTACTATTGCTACCAGCCCATTGATCAGCACTACTTTTTAAACTACTATTACTAACTGAATTACGAACACCACTAGATCGCATACTTGTAGTAGACTGTTTATTGGTCGGTGGCTTAACCAGATTTGGTACACTAGTATGTTTCTTGCCAGTAGATCCCGGAGTAGGTATACGAGATTCTTCTTTTACAAATGTACCTTGTCTTTTAAGGGGAGTCTGCTTTTTGGTAGGTGTTGACTGTGAACTTTTAGAGGTTGTAGGGGATGGTTGAGGACTGCTTCGAGCTACTATCGGTATTCCACTACCCCGTGACTTTTTCTTACCTCTAACAGCCTTCACTTCTGATGGTTTAACAATTCTAGCTGAAGCAACCCCAGTATTTGACTCATTCCCATCACTGGAATAACCGTCAGTACCCTCTGACGTGGTACTTTCGTCAACATGATTTTTAAAGTTTGATGTGAAGTCATTATCTTTTGGTCGGATTTGCACAATATTGGTCAGGTCTAGATCAGCTAATGTGCGTGTACGAAATCTATCTTTTTCAGATGACCTTTTAATTTGAAATTTTTCTTTTGGTGACCTTTTTTTTATGGCATCTTCAGAAGAATGAGAGTCTGATTCGTTCAGAGGTGATGACCTGGTTTCAAGCTCCATTGAGTTTTCTCTGCTGTCATCAGAAGTTATTGTATAGGTATTATACCTGGAAATAAATATTACAATTTATTAACTACATACTATTTTAAATAACTATTTATTTACCTGTCTTTCTTCATGTTTCGCTTTTGTTTAGGTGTTAATCGGCGTCTCATTTGAGCTGGACTATTAGGATCTGAAGACATCTCAGATGATGGCAAATCATCTACCAAAGTTAAATCATCCACAGCTGTATAATACTGAGCACCAATTGACTGGTCCACTATTTCAGAACGTATACTTGATATACTGGTAATACTGTTTTCCATCTCAAAATCAGTAACCTCATCCATGTATGATGGAGGGTTAATATTCTCTATATTCATACAACTTCCCAGTGAATCATTTCTATCATTAGAAGTTTTTCTTTTTTTATCAAAACCACAATTAGATTGAACACTTGTTGTCATGGATAGCAAACTATCCATGTCTGAAGGAGGTTTTATAGCGTCCAGATGTGTGTCTTCGAAATCTAAAGAGGATATAATACCTAAAATGAACAAAAATACAATATTAACAATTTTCAACAAATATTAAATCTATATTTTTACCCATTTCTCCTTTATCCAGTTTTATGCATTTTGGTTTAGAATTCTCTCCTGCACTTAAGTAAGAGCTTGTGAGAGTAGTAAAAGTTAACGTTTCATCGTCTTTCCATGTGGATTCGTCACTTTCATCCCGTTTATATATATTTCCATCAGTAATATCTCCTGGTGTAATTGTACTCGTAGACTCACTAATTTCACTTTCTGATTTGGGCCCAAAAGATTTTTTAAATTTGTTTAACACTGGTATTTCTCTTTTTTTATGAGTTGATCCTCTTTCAATGTTTTTTATTCCTTGGCTAATACAATTATTTAATAAATCCTCTTCATTTTGTTCAAGTGAACCATTTGTCTCTTTTGATTTGATTTTTTGTAAATTAGTCATGCCTGCTTCAATACACTCGTTTAACAAAGCTACTTGTTCATTATCAGACAAATCATCACTATTATTTTTAAATGCTTTTTTGCTATTCCTAATTCCAGCAGCTATACATGATTCTAATAACTCTACCTGTTGTTCATCAGTGAGATCACTGTCTGGTTTCTTGGTTCTTTTCTTAACTGACAACATTTGTAATTTGGATATGGCTGAATTATTGATACCTGTAGCTATACACTGATTTAACAATTCTTGCTGTTCATCATCGGGCAATTCTTCATCAGTAATTTTTAAAGTTGTTATTTTTTCAATACCTGCATTTATACATTGATCTAATAAAGCGTTGTTATCATCATCATCATCATCATCATCTTCAGACATGGGTTCACTATTCAATGTATGGGCATCATGTAGTGAATGAGATCGTGGTATTCTGTTATCACATTTACCAGAGTCATCCAATGAAAATTCACTATCTATGGAATCCGTCGACATTCGTTTATTAATAACTGTTACAGGATCTGTAAATAATAAATATGAAATGTTACAAAACTTATAAATTGAAACAAAATGAAGAAATAAAATAAACTTACCTTCTATTTCAGAAGAATTAATTGAATTTGATACATGTGATTCTGTTGAAGGGGAATCCAATACTAATGATCTAACCCTGAAAAAGAAAATTAATTAAACTATAGGTGTTAAATTGAATGTCAAAAAATAATCAAACCTAGGCAATGATATGTTTCCTGAAGTGGGTATAGCAGAAGTTTGATTTAACTGAAGATTTAAATTTCCTAAAGGTCTGCCCGTTGTTTGATATGAACGTTTCTTGCCAACCTAAAATATTATCACAATTTAAAAAGTTTAATAAAAAACTTGTTTTTTCAAATAAGAGAACAGTCAAATTTTAGTTTTAATACAACATTTTCAAAGTTTTTTTTCATATTATTAACAATGTGAAAATGTAGAAAAATAACTTAAGCATTCCACAATATTACTTATTTAATCAGTTGTTCTAATTTTCTGTGTCAACTTTAGTGATTATAATAAATAATACTATATTTTTAAATGTAATTAATTTTTCCACCCAAGATTAAAGATAATATTACTATAGCTGTAGTTGCACCTAAAATTGTTAGTGGGTTTTTAACGTATTTATATCATTCAAAATCTTCCAATAACATGACTGATTCATATATGTATATTCATGTATTTTCATATGTATGTAGAAAAAATTTTTTTAGCCGTTAATTATATTTTCAAGGTAAGTGTTTACCTCATGTGAGTAAAAGCGGTATCACTCAGATATCAGTAACCACACAAATTGTTATGGGTTAAAAATATTATATATTATTGCTATGTATGAGTGTTATATGTACATATCCTAGTGAGCACAAAAATGTATGTTTTTTGTGGTGTACTGTATTTAATTAACTGTATCTTAATAATTTTTTTGATTTAACACTGTAAAACTCTAATTTCCACCATAATAAAAATTTAAAAATCAAATAATCATTCCATTGTATCAATATTTTTTAATTCTTATACTTTAAAAGTTGTTAAAAAAAAGGTTTTAAAACAAATAAATAAAAGTATTAAAAACAGAATGTTTCGTATACAAATAGCATACTCTATTTAGCAGCATAATATTTTAAATAACACTGACAAAAAAAAATAAGTTTATGCCATAACGTTAGCTGAATTAAACCTTCTTGAAAGAATATAAGTTAATAGGAATTTGTAAGCAAACCAATTGCCTCAAGTACAAGTTTATGCAGATAACATGTAGGCTATTAAACATGAAAAAATTAATTTTCTAATTGGAAAAATTAGTGAAGCCAATTTAATGGGTTTTTCACTCTGTATACTAATCTAATTAAACTAAGGACTTCTACTTCTGTATTTTTTTTTAGGTTCTAGTACTCAATTTTTGATTTAAAGATCCTGAGTTTAGTTCTGATTTTTGAAAAAAAAAGGTTAGAGTCCAAGTTAAATCGGTATTTAATGGTTCCAATTTCCTATTAATTTATACTCTAGAATCTGATTAATTATTAGGCTGCATACAAATTGCGTCCCCGATATAAAATTGCGATTTATGACATACTAATTGTGTCCCGGGTTTTCGATACAACTATACTAATTGCGTCCCGATTATCTGATATCAAAATATACCTTTGATAATATGCATCACGCCCGAGCATCTGTAATTCCCAAGCTGCCAAATAATATATTAGATTTACATAATTCATTGAAAAAAGAAAACATTAAAAGTAACTTAGATGAAAAGTTTCTATTAGTTAACGACTATGAAAATAATATACCAGTTTTTTCAACAATAACTAATTTGAAGTTCTTAGGTCAAGTTGACACAATATTTGTTGATGGGATTTTTAATAGTTGTCCTAAGTTACTTACACAATTATTCACAATTCACGGCTTATCAAATGAAAATTACATACCATTAGTATTTTTTATTGATTGACAAAAATGTAGAAACTTACAAGAAATATTTTTTCATCTAAATTCAGAATGTATAAAAATAGTATTAATTTTTACCAAAAATGTTATTTGCTGATTTCGAAAAGCAATTTACTCGGCCGCATTATTTGTTTGGCCATGTGTTGAATTAAAAGTATGCCGATTCCATTTAGGCCAGAGTTGGTGGAGAAAAATTCAAACTCTAAGTTTGAGTAATGAATATAATCTAAATTCAGAAATAAGCAATTACCTAAAAATATTTTTTGGTCTCCCTTTTTTGAAACCTGAAGATGTAGAAAACTGTTTTACTGATGATATAGTTTCAATTTTACCACAGAATAAAAAAAGTAGAAACATTTACAGATTATATTTTAAACACATATATAATCCTCGATTGTGACTTTCCTCCTTCTTTATGAGCAATGTATTCAGGATCAATTACACGGACAACAAATAGCTGTGAAGCTTTCCATTTAAAATTTAATTGTAGGTTTTATTCTCCTCATCCAAATATCTACAAATTTATTGATGTACTTAAAAACGTACAAAAAGATACTTACATAAAAATTTGCAGCAGTAGTCAAAGAAAGAAAATAAGACGTGAAATATGTTAAAAACAAGAATTTTTCATAAAACAAATGATTAAATACGACGTGAACCAAATTACACGTTTTGATTATGTTAAAACTGTATTGTTCAGATTTTTAACCAGCCATAAATAATATTATAATAACATGTAACTTATATTTTTTGAAATTTTTTTACTTATTCTTTTATTTTAATATTTAACGACAAAAACAATATTTTTGATTAATTTTTGATTGACCCTGAATTAAACAAACCAATTATTATATAAAAACAAAAATATTCAAATAATTTACAAATGTTCTTAGGTCAATAATTATAATTAAGGCCCGGATTTATATGCATTTGAATATTTTTTTTTATGAGCCCAAAAAGTAGCTAGATAAGCTACAAGTTAGAATTATAGTCAATAGATCCGGAACACAAAGTTTTATTTTGCATATTTTGCTATTTTTTGATGTGTACAGCATATTTCTGTGTTTTACAATTTTTCATTGCATAGATGGTTTTAAATGCATATCTTTTTGCATATTTTGTCATTTTTGATGTGTACTGCATATTTCTGTACTTTACAAATACCGAAATGTTTCTACCCATTTGTTTTACTATTGTTCATTGGTTTCTCCGGACTATTCTGGACAAACCAACTTTAAGGAAAAACTATTATTTATATGATGTATATGAACAAACAATTGCCATAATCCACAATTATGTTTCAAATTAAAAAATATGGATTAAGATTGTGTAATATAATACAACTAAGTACACGTATTTCCACTGATCTTAATTAAATTATTAATTAAAATGCATTTTTGTTTGCATATTTGAGTGATATTCAGTGCATAAATGCATGCATATTTTGTCTGTTTTAGTGTATATAATTCCGGGCCCTAATTTTAATATAATATACTACTGTATTGAGAAATACTGTTTAAATGTTTAAATTATAGAGAATTGACATGAATTATAAGAATGAAATAACATTATTGAATATTATTTATATTGATGAATATTAATTACCATTTTCATAGATTGCCGGAGGATAACATTGGTTTCTGATCCATCTTCTGAAGGAGTAATCATTGATAAATCTGAATGTGAAGTCGCTGTACTTATGTTTGCTGGAGTTCCTTCTGTACAAAATCCAGTTATCTCATCTCCCTAACAAAAACAACAGATTTTAAATTAAACCTTAACATTTTTTTAATGTAAATTATTTACTTCATTTTCATTTATTTTATATTGTGAAAAACTAGACTCTGGGCATCTGTCTACTGCCTGGTTAATGCTTTGCACCATGACTGGAAGTCTAGATCTAAAAAAAGTAGTAATAATTGAATCAATTACATTATGGTTATGTAAGTTATTTGTGCCAACCTAGCATGAGGTATAAATCCTGGATTTTTGTTTTGTAAGTACGGAAAAGCGGAAGAGGGTGACTGCAAAAAAATAAAAAAAATAATTATTAATTAAAATTTGTTTTATATGTTTCACAAGACGTAACAAGTGTTGAGTCTTGTTTACTCAGACAAGACCCATCACAAATGAATCAGCAAACTCAAGTGAAAGTTATTAACTGCCTACAGATCATTTAATACAAACAGAAATCAATTATTCATGGACTCATGGTTATTATAGTTCTCTTACCACATTTAAAATCACCAAACAGTTTTTTCACTTTTATTTGACATATATTTTTTTTTACTTACTTCGAGGAAGCCATCAGGATTTAACTGGAAAGATTTAGATGTTTTATCAATTGATGGAGATTCATATTGCTTACCATGCAATACATTCCTAAACAAATTATAACTAATTTTATTAATTTAAACCATTTATATTACTTATTATAGTATAGTATTTGAAACTAAAAATATTTATATCATTATTACACCAATAAATTATTTTGTAACCCTCTCAGAATTTAAAAATAATGTTCAACTATTTCTTTTTAAAAAAAAAATTGTTTTTAATTAAATAATATTATACTCACATAGAATTTTTTTCTTCATTCAATGATGGTAACATATTTTGGCCTTGAATATATTGTAATTTGATCTAATAATAACAAATAAAACTGAATATTATCAAAATTATTTTGATTTGTTGAACACTTACTCCTGGAAGATCGTCATCAATAGTCAAGCTACTTAAGCTTGTACATTCTGAACCTTTGCCAGGCATTTTTTCTTCTTTAAAAATAGTCACACTATCTTCAAAAACACTTTCATCTTAAACAATGAACATAAATAAGTTTTAATTATCATTATTGCTTTTTCACAGTTACTGAATATTTTAATCTTATTTAGTATTAATATAGTAATATAATCAAATCACTATTTCTTCAAATTTAATCTAATTAATTAATTTTAGCTCTGGGAACATTGGAAAGAAATAATATATGGCTATAGCTTATAAGTGCGAATTCAAGAACCTGCTTAAACCTAATTAATTATTAAAAACAAATTCAAAATGGAAAAAAATACTTAGTTGCAAAAATATGGTAGCTTATGTAGCTCCTTAGATAACCAAGTTTAAAGTTTATATACATAAACCTCTTAGCATTCGTTCAGAAAAATCAAGTTTTAAATTTTTACTAGTCTAGTGGTTGCAGAGTCTGTAAATAAACATTTTTACAATAAGCAGGAATTATGTTGTGGATTTATATAAAATAAAATAAAATTAATAACATTCAAAGACAGGGGGCTTGCGTGAAGTTGGCTATCCATTGATGGTACTTCATTAAAATTATAAATTATTTTATTTATCAGTTTTTAATTTTATAGCAATTTATAAGGTATACAAGTTATTACTACAATTAAAACATTTGTATACTTTACACACCAATAAAAAAAAAGGAAAATTCAAATCATTTTTTCATGATAAAGGATAAATACTTTAAGATTAGAAATAATCATCATTTTGTTTCAAACTTAGTAAAATAATAAAATTTAAAATTGACATGTCATTACTTTTGAAACATGGAGGACTAGGTGGAACAGTTAGAGTTGGTGAATCTGGAATTTCACTTGGTGTAACTAAACCACTGGTGATGCGACTAAAAACAAAAACAAAAAAACATATACATAAAAAAGATGAATATTATAAAAATTACAAACTTTATTTATACCTGCACTCACTAACAGCGGAACTACCAATATAACCTTCTTGTGGTTCGCAGCTTCCGAGTGAAGCAATAGAACTACTCCTCGAGAACATCAAAGGTGTTTCAAAAGTTACCATTTTACCTAAAATTTAAAAAAAAAAAATTTAAACATTTTTTTCTAACTTATTTTAAATGATAATATTAATAATTACCATCTTTTAACTCATTCTTAGGCTGCGCACTATCTGGTGTTTCACTACCAGAATTGGGTACATTCATAATTTGTTCAGGGAGCCCTGTTCCAGATTCATTACGATTCTAAAAACAATTATTAGAATTGTATTCAAAATTAGGCTAGTCTTAACATATTTGATGCCATGAACACACCAGTGGTCATATCGTATACCAACCCATTATTTATTTAACACATTCTTTAACTGTTCCAATTAATACTTTATTTCTTTATTTATGAACTACTTATTGAAAAAAATGTCACAACAAATACACCTACTTACAGTTTATTATTAGGACACAGAAAAATTCAAAATTTAAATTATGTAACTAAATATTTTTACAATGTGCAGTTATGGTAATAAAAATGTTTGATAAATTACCAAATATTAAGTTTAAGTATAAATATTTGAATTACCTTGTCATCTAAGCCACATTTCCTTAAATCTGTATATGATGCTGCATTAGAAAAATTGTAGGGAGTACCTTCTGTACAATAAGTCTGTGTTGTATCGCCGGTTAATACTTTTTCACCATTATCATCATCTTCACATAACAAACTATAGTTAGTTGCTTCATCCAGTGAAGTCTCAGCATATCCATTGGAAGATTTTTTGACTTTTTCTTCAAAACTGATATTATTTTCTAATCGCTGAATAGAATCTTCAGAACATTCTATAGAAGAAGGTTCAAATTTTTCATTTTCAATTTCAGTTGTCATACTGTTTTTGTTAATTTTAATAACATTGTAGGACTGCTGTAAGGTTTTTGTCAAATTTGGTTTCCTAAAATTAAATTAAATTAAAAAAGATTTCACTACTCAAACATAAGTATCACAAATTAAAAACAACGTACACATTAACCTTCAAATCATCACTATCTGTTATAGTTTGTATCTCTTTATTAAAATCCTTTAAATATGTATTATTAGAAATAGCTGAAGTACTCTTGATTGAATTATCTTCAAGATTTTTGTTCAGATCTAAATAAATGTATTACAATACAAATTCTGTTTTTCATGTTATAATGTATTTTATCTTTATCATTTTAGCTAACCTTGATCGGTATTATATGCAGGCATAGCATTCATAAGATTATTAAGTGCAGCTGACGATCCTGTCGCAATCATCTTATGTTTGGAATGAATTAATGACCGCAACATTGGTATAATTCCCAAATTTATCATTGTTGTTTGATCACGAATATTACGCGCCGATAAATTCCAAATGGTCCCACATGCATTACTCACAATTGTTAAGCTTGGAGACTGTAGCTGTTGCATTAACATTTCAAGTACATTATGATGTCTTAAAATATCACTGTTAAAAAATGTACAGAATAAAATACATTATTATTTAATATAATGAATGAAATAAGTTATTAATTACCGATATTCTTCATGAGATGCTATAACACATGAAATATTCCTCAATATTCCTCCAGCATTTTCTATTATTGTAACTGATTTAAAAGGGCTTGTTCCACTTAATGTTTTAATCAAAAATTCAATAGCTCCTTCAACTTTACATATTTCTTCCTAGATAATAAAATTATTATTTAAAATTAAAATATTTAATAATTTAATATACTTTATTTTCAGGAGAGTGAGCAGAGAAATTCCAAAGAGCAGACAAAAATGATTTCATTGTTGTTTCTTTATTTGCTTTCATTGAAGCTTCCATTAATGCTTTAACTGCACCTACATCACGCAAAATTTCTTTACTAAGCGGATCAGCCCTCCATGATAAATTTCGTAAAACACTAGCTGTGACCTATAAAAAACACATAGGTACACAATTCAGTAAAATATTTAAAATTTATATTTATTTATTTTTGAATATTTGAATACTTGTCTGAGGTCTTCACACTGTATTTGTAACTGTAATATTAAAACTTTGAGGAATTGTTTAAAAGAACATAAAAGTGTTTTTGTAGTAGCATCACCAAACGTTAAATTAGTTAGAGCCATGCCAGCATATCGCCTTAGGGTTACACATTCTGAATTAGATTCCAAATCCGGTTCACTCCCATGAACTTCGTGATCAACTTGAATCAGTCTAGTAACAGTATAGATTGCACCTTAAAAATAAAAATAAATGTTACTAATACAAATATAATATAATTACAATTATATGCAATAAATATATACCTAATAAACACATAGCAAATCGATGTTGACTATCAAAAGATAACTTCATTAATGCTGCAATAGCAGTAATGGGATGTTTGCTAATATCCAATTGTTTAAGTACAACAACTGGTGTATCACAGTATTCTCGCATGCTCTCCAATAACTTGTAAACACGAGATTCTCGACGACCTTGTTTTTCATCTTGATTAAAAGTTACAATATTTTTTAATGCTTGGCTAGCATTGTGACGAACTACAATATCAGCATTCATATCATGGACGATTTGTACAAGCAATGGAACACAACCTATCAACATAATATAATGTTAATTAATATAATTTAACAATATTATAATTCTAATAATAATAATTATATTATAACACACAAAATACGAAAAATTATAAAACGCCTTACCTGTTTGTCTCATTGCTGCACAACAATCAGGTGATTTGCTCATAGCCAAAAGAACTGAGACCGACTGATATGAAGATTGTATTGAATTGTTGTTTTCCAATAATGACAAGAGATTATAAACAATTTCTACTTTAGCTCCTAACTGTTGTTGGCTACTAGATCTCATTGATAGACCTTTTTCACATTCTAAAGATGAAGTTTGAGATCGTAATAAAGATGAGTCTGAAGACAAGTTTGTGGGTCCTACACTGTGCCACATGTTAAATTTTTTGTCAGCTAAGATGCCAGGAGGTGTAGGTAAGCAACCCTTAAATCAAAAATGAACAGCAATTAAAATTAAAAAATGCAATATACTCTCAGGTCTTTTCATGCTCATTTCTCTCAACTTACATCAGGAGATATTTTAGCTTCATCTTCTTCTTTATCTTCAGCCATTGATCTTTTTTCTTTATCTATATGTTGATTCTACAAATCAATACAATTTATTATCAAAGCACATACTATAAAATATATTTTAATTTTAAAATCAATTCTCCTCGTGCTAACCTCATTTATGATTGTAAGGTGACTGTTATTATTGTAAGAATGTTTAGCACTATGTTTATTGTCATAAAACGATTGTGTGAATGACCAGTTATTAGCTTGTCTATTGTCTTCAACATTACAGGGTGACAAATATTGATAGTGAGTTTTAGATATAGAATGTCTGAGGTAATATGAAAATATTGAAAATAATTTGAGGTAAATCAAGTTGTAATTATGCAAATTTTATGACTAAAGCGCAAAGTTTTTCAAACTTACTTGCTTGGTAAAACATTATTATTTTGACCATCATTATAATCTATTTTACCATAACTACAATTTTCTGAGATTTGATTGTTATTATTGTTTTGAATATGTTCATTATCATTCTTAGCAGTAGCACTCCAGCGAGTTCTAGGAGGATTAGATAGTGACCTCACATGATCTAAGCTAGGTGATGGAGATACACGAGAAGAACGAGATGATGAGGAGGAACGAACAGGAAGTCTAGATTTTCGATCAGAATACATTATTTTGAGTCTCCAATTTAGACGAAAAAAGAAAATGTTTAACTTTATTCAAATGTAACAAAAATGTTATAAATGATGACATAAAATAACTTTTGTAACAAACTGTCAAGGTATATTGCGTATTAAGTTTTCTAGATTGTGATCAATATTGTAACTAGGGTGAATTGAAGGGGAGTGGCAATCAGCTGTGTAGGGTTATGGTGTATTTTACCCCCAGAGAGAGACACTTCTTTTTGTTTCTCACAACATAGGCAACACAATAAATTAGTTTCCTTATTATTTACGAAATCATACTTTTTAATAACCAAAGAAAATATATTGGTTTTGACATTTGATAAAAATTATTTGGTGTTAACCATTCATTTTTATATGCTTATAAATCAAATATTTATTTTAAACTTGAATATAATTAAATAATTAAGCATGTATGGTAAAATTGTTTTTGTAATTATTTTTAATTGTTATATAATCTGAAGATTACACTCTTATCAAACTGAATTATTAATTTACATTGTAAAACATAATATATTAAAATTGTTTTAAAATATATAGAAAAGGCATAAAAATGACATTAATATAACTAGCGCTGGAAGTTTTTTTCTTAATTTAAAATATTATTAGAATTTAAATTTTAAACAATACTTAATATAATATTACAAAAGTATCATATTTAAAGATAATAATAAAATATCGACAAGAACATTAATTTGTGTCATAAAGACTCAGTAGTGCTATAGGAGTCTACTACAGGAGTAATAAATTGTAATCTTTGAGACAAACTTTAAGATATTTTTTGAAGTCTTCTAACAATTCCAGTAAGTGTGACAAAAGATAAGTATTTGTTAAGAGTTAACTTTGAAATTGAATTTTAAAATATCATGATATAGACAGTCAGTTTCAGGTCTTAGTGAACATTTGTAACCAACCTATTGAGTTTTGCGAATGGGCGTTTTAGTAACAAACCATAATTATTCTATAAGATCAAATGGATTATGAATCCATTATAGGTAGTAAGATTGAAAGATAACGAATGTTAAGTTTAAGAAATAGCTGGAGTTGCAAAAGTAACAGATTGATAGTTCAAATGGAATTATTACAATAGGCAATTTTTTGTTTACTAATATTATTTTATAGAATGAGATTAATTTATAATAAAATTAATGGGGAGTGAAATAACTGTGTTTTAGATATTTTTTATACTACAAAGTATTTGTGATTGTTGTTTAATGGTTGGCTGAGCTTAAGATAATTTAGAAATAATAACACTAATATGAAGAACTATATGCATATATTATTTTAATGATGGTAATTTCCTGACAAGCCTATAAGATTTTTTAGTGAATATGACAAAAACATAAAAACATTAAGTGAAAATAAATACAGTTGACGACAATTTGTAAAAATCTAGATCAGAAGTTCCCAAACTTTTCATAGTATGACCCATTTTGGAAAATGTTTAATTTTTAGTGACCCACAACATATTAATGATCTTTTTTTTTTTATTGTTAGTCGCAATTTGTTTAATAACTTTTAGTCTGGTAGTATCGTGGAGACACTGTCCGTAATCATTGCAGATAATGATCAGTGAAAATACTAAATTCAAAGATTTAAGTACATTCATAGATTAAACATATGATGTATGTTAAATCTATGGTACATTGTACAATATTATTAAATAGAAAATACTGTATCGTATTATTATACTTGTGTTTATACATAAATATACATTTTCTTTTTAATACATATATATTTAATATTAAAAAAAATATAAAATTTTTTTTAAGTTTCAAGATACCTATTAAAAATATAATAGCTTGGAATCTCTGAACTAGATGACACCTTGTTAAACATTCTTACACAATCATAGACGTAACTAGAGCCATTAAATTGAGTGGGCTCGAGCCCATAGTTAAAATGTTTAAAAGAGGGAAGGGGTTGTAGGACTATATCCTTGTGGCCTTGTCCCTTATTCTTAATAAACAAGAAAATATAATACAATTATGAATACCAACATTTTCAATAAAGAAATACAATTTTAAATATCCACCAGCAAAGTATATTTATTATAAAATAGTATTTTTTGTTATAATTACATTTTCCTATCTTTTTCTGCAAATTGGTTAAGAATATCAACATTTTTAATTGTGTTTGATAATTCTCGCTCAATGTTCAGAATACTTAAATTTGTAAACCTGTTTTGGCCCATATTTGACCTTAAATAAGTATTAATTCTTCTCATTGAGGAGAACGATCGTTCACACGAAGCAGAACTAATAGGAATTGACAATGCAACATGCAATAATTTGTAGACATTTGGATATGTGTCAAATTTAACAACAGAATGAAGTATCTCTCTCTGAGTTAGAGCTTCACAGTTAATTTTTTGGTTTTCCAAAGAAAATACTGCCATATTTCTATTTATAAAATAATTTTACTTAAATCACTGATAATAGTAACACCCGTACACCTACTATCCATTACTATCCCACAACCTGTGGCCGTAACTTGTTCCACACCATTATCAGTTATCATAATATTCGATATTTATTATCACTCGTTTTTCGTGTCACACATGATTGATTTTCTATTGTGATATAAGTAAACAAAAATGAATAATTATTTAAATAACTTGCTTGTTTTCAATTCATATTTCATTTTACTATTTTAGGTGGGCTCGAGAGGCTGAAGGGTGGGCTAAGCCCACCCAAGCCCCCCCCTATTTACGTCTATGTACACAATACTTGTTAAACTAAGTAATTTATGTGCTATAAATTTAAAATGTTTACCTGTTCAGTACTAGTTTTGTTTTCTAGGGATAAAGTCATTTTTGGTGACATATCTTTTGATGGCATTCCTTTGTTTAAATCAACTAAATGCATTAAGTTTTAAGAAATGTATTAATGTAATGTCTTTGGAATTTGTTTTTAGGTCACTATTGTCTATTTCAATAACAAATTGTACCTGGAGGTAAATGTTGAGCTAATAATGGTGTATTCAATTGCCTTTGAAGTTGTCTTGTTTCTTGATTAAGACTGCGCACTGTTTCTAACAGCTCTTCATAGCTGGAAACTGGAAGTGTCATATCTCATAACTATAAAATAGTGTTTTAACTGAAATACAGAAATTTTGCATTTAATAATTTATTTAAGCAGTAAAATTTGTATTGTTGTTTATTATTAATAGTTTAACATTACAAAATATATTATGTATTTTTGTTATACTTATTTTTGTAAACAATGTACCTATGCTATTTCAAGGACAAGATTATTTCATAATCTAAAACTATATGAATGTTACATTTATATTATAATTTGATATAATTCAGTTTTTAAAGCATCAAATAAACTATTATTCTTCAAAATTTGAAGAAAAGTCATTCTATAAAGGATATTCAAGGTTTAGTAAATATGTCAAGAGTATAGATAGTAATTCAAATCCATATAAGGATAGTAATTGCATGCTCCAACATAGGTCAATCTTCATAAAAAAACAACAGAAATTATTACTAACAGTTTTAAACGAGATTTTAAATAAATAAACAAAATATGTATCATTACTATACTATAAAAATGAGACAATCTGTTTAAATGTTATCTTAAGTCTTAACTGTACTGATGAATATGTTTATTATATGAAATATAATCCCATTATACAATTTTTACCTAATTTATTAAATTGATAAGATAAATAATTAAAAAAATCATTTATAAAAGAAAGTTATTGATTGACAATTTGAACTCTTATGGTTATATCATAGTCAACAGTATTTTATTTATAAATAAAATACTGTAAGGTACTTAAAATGTTTACAATGTATCGTTCCATATTTAATAGAATGCCAAGGAAAATATTGTTCAGGACAAAGGGGCATTGATTTATTGTGGTTAATATGTATTCATTGTCAAAGCAAAGAAAAATATTATGTAAAAGTATTATGATTAGCTAACCTATAAACATGTAATACAATATAAGAATATTATACAAAGCCTATCTTTTTTTTTTATAGTACCATTTTATACAAGTTTTATATAGTATAAAATATTTGATTATGTAAGCATTATTTACATAATGCATAGGTAGTAGAACAAATTAAACCTTAATATCAACTAATGATTTTAAATCATAAAGTTAAGTTCCATTTCAACTCTCAAAAATAACATTTTTCTAGAATATCTTTTTAGAGTTTTGGACTATAGCTCCTGCCCAACCTAAAAAGGTACCTGAACTGTTGTTGTCTTTCAACATCAGGGGCGCCATTTGGGGGGGTGCTGGGTGTACCTTGGCACCCCTATTTGTTTTCTGTCTCTAATTGGCCTGGTTTAAAATTTACAATTACGCCTATAGGTGATGGCCTATGCCTAAAAATTAAAATATATTATTTGTTATGAATACTTTAATACATATAAAATATAAATATATAATAAATTATTATTGTGTATGGAGGTAAATTAGGTAAAGCATATTATTATTTGTAGATGCGTATTATTGGTATGCATGATGACTTTTTTTCGTTGGTAGGTATAATAAAAAATAGTTTTTAGCTACGAATCGGTGTCTCGCAAAAGATATAGTAGGTATGTATTCACTAATATAAAGAAAAAGTGGCCCCATGAAAAAAAAAATTGGCCTGCTTAAATTTTGGCACCCCTATTAAAAAACTCAAATGGCGCCACTGTTCAACATAGCATGTTTCCAATAAAAGAGTGCCAATCGTCAGTTTTCCACCTAATGACAGCCACATGTTTTTCTTAAACACTTAATCGCTGATAAGATTAATTTGCCATATATTTACTTTATTATTAGAATGATAATTGCATATTTTGGGTATTCAAATGCATATTTGGTGACTTGTTATGGCTACAAGTCCTCCGACCTTATAATAAATATTATTAAAATTAGTCAGTCATGAATTAAGAAATATAAGTTATATCATATAACCAAGGGGGGGTTGGATCTGGAGTACAGAAGCTCGGCTATTTTAGGGGCTCGTTGAAATGAATTTGTAATTTTTGAAATGTTGATAGAAATACTTATTTTATGATATAAATGTATATTATTGTATTATAATTATAATATATTGAGTAATTTTGTTATTTTAAGCTGTGGATTAATCATTGATTACATAGAAATGTTGTATGGGACACCTGTATTGCTTGTATGAACCCATTGTATTGGATATTTTGTATAGTACCTGCAAAAACATTTAGTAAAAAGGGCTCAACATTTTATGTGGGGGCCTGGGTAAAACAATGAAAAGCAAGAGAATGAGTTATAATGAGAATAATGCATTTTATAGTGATATTAGTATTACTACATTGGGGAGGTATGGGAAGAAGGTGAACAAATTAAACAATTCATAAAAGAGACCCCAAAGGATGAGAGAACACTTGAGCACACAAGGCAGAATTGAGTTTAGACTCTAGTATTTATACCTACATGATAGGATAATAATTTATAATGAGGGAATCAGCGAGACATTTTTTGGTTCCTCTCTGCTTTTTGTACTCCCTACCACCCCTCTCCTTTTCAAACAGTATCTATATAAAAAAAAATCCACATTTTAACAATGTATTGTATTGGTTATTAAGTTTTAGTGTTTTCCAGTTTTCAATTCATTATTAGACGTTTAATGGTGTTCTCAAATTGTCAGGTAATGAATATTTATAAAATAAAATCTTAGAATTTAATTACCATTTAAGACTGTTAATTATATAGAGTACCTATAATATATATGATATATCCAGGATTCAAGACAATTAAACACCATAATATATAAAATATTTAAAATTGAGGGAACAGTTCAGGGCCACAGACTTTTCTTAGGGAATCAGTCCACCGAAGGCCCCCTTGATGATGTTCCAGGGAACCATAGGCATAATGGTTGCAGCAAGATACCTAAAGGAACTATTATGTATATTAAGCCATGAAACAAAATAAGGTGATAAAGATTGAAAACAGTACAGCTAAAAAATAATGCTAACTTTATGATTATAAAATATTGTCTAAAACCAATTAGATAGTTGATATCCTTAATTAACCATACTATTAGCAATGACCAATTGTTGCTTGTATTATAGAATTAATATTTATAAATAAAAATTTAAAATATAGGCAGTGAGACTAGAATTTTACTTTAATTAGGTATTGTTATGATAATCTTCAGGTGGATTTGTAGAATTGCCAATTAATAAAATATATTTTATGAAAAACAGACAAAATTGAAATCAAATAAAAAGCCATAAAAATTCATTCAAAATTATAAATTTGCAAAAAATAACAAATAACAGGTGTTGTGCTTGAGGTAAGGTTGAATTTTATTGAATCCAATTAAAATAAAATATCAGTTAGATAGTATAAATAAAGTCTGAATGTGATGAAATCAATATGGATGTAACCCAAACATTTTTATAGAAATTGGATACATGAACTTCTTTAGAATATTTATATAGACAAACATTGATGAATACTATACATGAATATTGAATATATTATGTGAAACAAAATTAAATAACACAGGTACCTACCTATCTAGATAGTGAAAAAATTACAAAAGTAAATTATACTTGTAATTAATATGGATAGGTAGGTGTATGTCAGGCTTTTAGGCTTGTTATAATATAACAATTACCATGTGGGTATGTAAACGTTAACATAAACTGTGGATAAACACCAATTATAATTAGCATTCTAGAAGATACACTGAACAGAAATGAGAGTCCATAATCATTATCAATAAATTAACTCTTATTAGAGTTACTTTAAGCCAGCTCTCTACTTACAACTATTTAATGTTTTGGGTAGTATCATCACACAATATTTTTTTTTTTAGAAACAAATTAAAAAAATGCACATATGCACAGTAGTCAGGACCGGATTGGTTAAGCGAGCTACCAAGAAAATCTCGATGGGCCGCTTAAAGTTTGGGCTGGTCGTGTGAGTGTGGATGAAAATAATTTTATGTTTAAAATATGATTAATGATTATCCACCTATTTAACTAGTAACAATTTTAGACATAATTTTAGGCCAGTGAATATGTAGGTAAATGGGCAGCTTAAAAGTGAAAAATCTCGATAGGCCTATACGTACCAATCCGGCCCTGACAGTAGTGATATATATTTAAAACGTAAAAATTCAACATGTTAAAATAATAATAGTAGTTAAATACTGCTGTCACAAAACTAAATAGATTTTACATTACAATTGTATCAATAGTATTTTTAGTTAGTAAGCAAGAAAAAAAAAATCCATACCTAGGTACCTACTATAATATTAGAATACAAAAATTGTTTGGATATTGAATAATTGAAAATATTACCTTCATCTTACTAGTGTACATATATCCGGCAGTACATTGGTCTAAGTGTACAACAAATAATCCCGATAGACAAAAATTCAGTAAACATCATAGAAAAGTATTTGTATCACTCGATAACAAACCACTGTACCTATATAATGCAGGCTTATTATACCTAGTATCAAATTAATTTACAAAATGAGAAACATATCTGACTAGATGTCATGTAAAAAAAATAAATCTGTTTAGTCTGGGAATCACTTTAGCGACGAAGCTGATACAACTTAAAACACAATGGACCCATGCAATATTAAAAGTGTCAGTTGTAACTCTCTGGCCTAACTATATACCCTCAGTTTGGATTTAAAAACAGTCGAAATGATAATTTCATTAAAATATTTTTGAAAATGTAAATAACGAGGAATTCTTTACCTGTGCGTGGAAATCGCTCCGATGTCTACACCAATGAACAAAGTGCCGGGTGGAAAGTCACGTTCCGTGATGCTCAACGTTCGATTGAATAATGAATAGCGAGGGATTGTTTTCTCGAGGTAAAGAACCGTTCAAGATCTTTCGTTGAAAGTACCGAAAATAAACAGCGAGTGGTCACTGGTGTGATGAAATACGCTGTCACTGTGCGCCGCCGGATCAGTATGTCGCAGTCGAGAGGCGACTGTCGTACTACTGATGCCTGTGGATCGTGAGACACAGCGACTATAGTGACTACGGAATCGGGAGTGCGGACTGGCAACAAGCAAGTAACAAGTGCCAAGTAGTAACCACTGAGTACTAACTAGTGACAGTGACTATAATAGTGAGTAGTGACACTGGCACACAGCAAGTACCCCCCGAATGTACATTGTACACAGGTACTCCTTTCAATTATCGGCCTCTTGAATCGCCGCTCGTGTGTTGATAGCGGTTATGTTGGCAACGAAATTCCGTAACGTTTCGGATTTATATTTTTCACGGTCAAACAACCCAAACACAGTCATTTTATTCATAAATCGTCAAGCATCGAGATCGCGATCAAAGGATGGCTTATCAGTTATCACCAGAAATGATCCGATGATCTAAATAACATTATTCTGTGTTACGATTTTACGAATACAGATAGGATTCGCACTCGAAATTTACTTATTTTACTTCACAGTTCACACTCGAAAATACGAACCTATTTATTATTTTTATCAAGGGGATTCGATCCCGATCGTTTTTATTTTTTTAAGGAGTTCAATATAGGCAATTTTCTGTGTGTTTCATTGTCAGTGATCATTTTAATGTTGACTGTTGTCTGTTTGAACCAAAGAGTGACTGTATATAAAATAAATAGAAAGATTCCGCAAGTGGACGTTACACATTCGTGTCAACGCATTACACAAATATTAATTATTTTGTTTTTTTGGTCAACAGTATCAATCTTGTGCCAATCATGTTAACTTACTTAAAATTTCCGAAAACATATGAATTTGTCATTGTGATAAAAGTTACCTACTTAAAAACGACTTCCTTACATTTTTTAATCAGTTTTTCAACTTCAATATTACTATTTATTAACATTTTTAAATCCTTAAATTCTTAATGTTCAACATTTGAAAATCTAATTTTTAAGGGGTTAAGGAGTTCAATTTAAAAACAGTGACAAAGTTGTTTAACTTCATGAAGAATTCTGAAGTTTCATTTTAGGGGGTGCTAAAATTATGTATACTTATCATACATTTTAAAATCATTAATAACAAAGTTTTGGTATAACTTAGGTTAGATACTAAATACTCCAACATTGATTCTGTTTTAATATTTGAAATATCTTAATCTCTTAATATTTAAAACGGAGAAGTTAGTAAACCATGGCTGTGACATACTTGATCTCAACCAATTTTTAATTCGATGCATACTAGAAAAACTGCGTTTACATTTTACAGAAAACAGAACTTATTGGAATTGTTTTTTTTTTAATACAAACGTCACATAAAATAAAAAAATCGCACTTTTATGTTTTATCACATTATTTTTGGTGTTTTATAACAGCTGCTAGGGGGTGTTTAATCAGTGATTGGGGGTGTTATTGTGCTAAAGCAATCCCAAGCACCCACCTAGTTGCGCCAATGCAAGGCGCTGTTTCTCGGTAGTACCCATGGGCCATGGCTAAATATACTTTTATTATATAATATTAACCATGGCAGTTCCGAAAATCACGGGGCGCTGGCCGAGCCAAACGCTGTTTTAGTTGGATTTCGTTTGGTAATTGGTTTAGTGTGATTTAATGTCAACCAATGGTTTAAACTTTAAGATATACCTTAAATAGTACCTTGGTAATACCTAGTATAATCGCTAATGGCATTGGCTGGTATTATTATTTAGATATAAATTAATACGGTAACGACAGTCGTGGCCATCTTAAATATAAATCTTAAAGTATCTTCGTATTTGAATACTTGTAAAAAAAATTATTCAAGTACAAATAAAAATACTTTTAAAAAGTATTTGTAGATACTTTCAAATACTTTATCTTTTTTTTTTTTACAATGTGTTTTACCTTTTTACTTTGACTTTATGTTCTTATAGATAAATTTAATCATTAGAGTATGAATGCAGCGCCTCTAAAAATATGACAATATACCAATGCACAACGATGAACTATCTATAAATAAAAAGGTTGTACAATTTGTATTATTTTATTTAAATTTTGAGTCCCTGTACATAAAGTAAGACGAAAAAAGTACTCTACAAGACTGAAAGATATCTATTTCTCGGTTATGTGGAGCGGTGGTGTACAGTTTTTATAAGGAGTTCGTAATAGGCAATTTTTAAATTGTATGCATGAAGGTCTTGCAAATGCATACGCAGTAAGTAATAATAAATAATAAACTAAAAGTTATTTTTAAGCATAAATATACACTGGAGAATGACCATTTTGCTCGACAATGGTGAGATTGTACGTTTTAAAACAAACTTGTTCAAGGAGATTGTACTTTTTGAAACTAAATGCAATTTTCAATCTTAAAATACACTGGAGATAGACCCTTTTGCTCAAAAATAGTGAGTTATTCGAATTCAGCGCTGACAATTGAATACGCAATGATATCTATCTCAGTTTTCATGAAACATGGAGAATGTACACTTTGAAACTAGAGCCCTCAATTATTAGTGTGCGTATGACTGTGTGTAAAAATAATAGCGGATCGTTCACGAACGTACATGTACCTACCAGCAAGACGTCACCGATGTGGCTGTTTATATTCATTTGTATGCTCTTTGTTCCATCTTACAGATCGACCTAAAAATCGATCCTACAGATCGACCTTTTTCAGAAAACTGATCTGAATTCTTTTTAATGCCTACTTGAGATCGGTCGATCCACATTTTAAGATTTCTGGTTTAAATTCAGAATAACCAATGTTTGGAAATTATGAAATTGAAATGGGAAAAGCGGACTGGAATCTCAAATAGACATAATAACGAATTCAAATCAGTTTGAAAAAGTATTACTAGGTCGATCACTAATCACTATGATGGAAAAAATATTGATATGTTTTGGCTAAAATCCCACCTATCCCCTTAAAACTCTTAAACAGTTAATCAGAATAAAAACATAAGAAAGGATACAATTAGGGATATTATTTTTTGCTAAAAATGTATATCTAAAGTTAACTGTAATACTAATTTAGACACCTTTTCTATAAATAATTGATTTTGGAAGGGTTCAGTATACCATACTTAATATAATAGTATATACTATATATAAATATCACATTCTGGAATATTAAGTATGTCATGACTTTTTGTTTTTAGACTCGGGAAAAATTGAAAAAAACAGCACCATTTTTAATGTTGTTCTGTTTTTTTACTCCAGCAAACTTAAGATATAAATTACTAACTCAATAGCTAGTCACTAAATCACAAGGTAAAAATGATCATTGATCAGAACATACAAATTGTACTAAAATGTTTTGATTATTTGCTTTACTTCTGGCTTCATTCCATGCTAGAGCTAGACTATTATAAACTTGTACTTTAAAAAAAGGAAACTGTAAGGTTGATTTTTAAACTAATGCATTCTAAAACAGAGCACCACCGCATTTTAAAAAAGTATTATGAAAGCGTACAACTTATTAAATTAAATATTTATATGAACGTCAAAAACTAAAAAATAATTAATTAACAACAGATAAGATATACAATGATTTACAATAATGATGAAAGGAAAGTGGGAAATCCTCCATCGGATTACTTTTAAGGAAAATTTTTTGAGGAGCTTCAGCCCTGGGATATTATATAACATCAGCCCACTGTGCATTTGCATAGTAGCACTGCGGCCCAGTCCGACCCAACAAATTCAAATAGGTAGGTACCTATGTTTTCAGAAGTTTTATCCGATGACTAGGAGAAATGGGACAGTTGAAATGATATGTCTTTTTTTGGTAGAAAACAAAGACGGGATAGAATTCCTTTAACAATGACGCCGTTTTTGTTTTATCAATTTTTGCGAACGTGAAATTTCTATACATAACATTTCTAACATAATATTTTTCCTCACAAATACGATTATTAGCATAATATATTTTCCAACTTTATACGCCCCCCATTTTTTTATGACTTGGGTGAAAACAATAAATCCATCAACGCTTTATAATTTATTTACCATAGTAATTTAATAACAATTAATATTGTTTTGTGATGCAATACTGAATAGTATGAAATTGACAACACGTTACACATTTACTATTTAGTAGCTATAAAGTATAAATTATAATTTATAATAGCGTTTTCGATATGACGTAATTTTTGTAGGTACCTACTTGGTGTAAAAACGTATTCGATTCATAGACCTATAAAGAAATGGACTAATAACAGAGAGAGAGAGAGAGAGGTCCAGGGGCCAACATTTTTAGAAAAAGATATTATACACCTTAGGTACCTAGTTCCAGTTATATTACATGGGTAATGAGTAATGACTATATCTTTCTAACAATGTTGGCACTTGGTAACCTATGATAGGGTACGGGGGACGCGTAGTCTATATACTAATAAGTAATAAGTCTATGATTCGATTTGACCAATAATCAGTGAACTGATTCAGTATTTTGTGTTCGATTTAATTGTACTGACAACACTAGTGTATAGTGTTACTGAGTGGCCAGTGCGCACTTTCTGCTCCTCCGATTTTGTGTGATGAGTGCTCATATTATTATAGCCTCTATTCCTCCATTTCGGGGACAAATTTTGTTTTCGTATTCTAAACTGGAGCAGAAAAAGTACCTAAAATACTTGTAAAGTGGCAGAATTACTTGATGCACTTATAATTCAAGTCATTGACCAATAAATCAAATAAAAATGTTACATATATTTCACTGCATAAATAAATATTGTATATTTGTATGTATATTTTAATAAATTTGTCTGGATCTTCGATTTTGCTTAGCCCTTCTAAATAACTGGAATATATTTTTTCCTTAACAGTTTTTTGTGTGAGATTTTTCTAAATACTTATAAAACAAGTTGATATAATATTGGAGAACATTATAAAGTTCCACTTCTATATTTTGATAGTAAATTTCTAATAATTTCCTGTACCAAGGGAACACTTGGGGCCAAAGCTAAGTTAAGATTACCTATATAATATGTAGGTATTTTAGTATTTAAATTAACCTTGTATATAATCTTAAAAAATCAAAATATTTCATTAATTATGTGGTGGTATTTTATTTTTAATGGATTAATTTATTTAATAAAACATAATTTGACAAATAATACTTCTTAATATTTGAAATTTGTTCTTACTTTCATTTGAAAATATTCACAAATGTTTTATGATGTAATTTCATAATCAACAAATAGGTAGACTGCTACAACAAGAATACAAGCAACCTTGAGAGGTTGAATTCCGGGAAAAGGAGCCTGTTACTATTGCCGCTGTACAACAATTACTAAATATAAATATCATCAAGGCTGGTTGGGAGTCCATAAGTCACAATCAAGCGCAAGATGAATTTTTATAATTATATAAGATAGATCAGATTTTATCATATACGTATATTATACTTTGTTTATAAAAACAGAGTATTAATAAAACTTTTATTTTTGTCTGTTGATATTAAAATATGAATATTATGTTATATATTATGAAGTATATATTAATAATATGCCTAAAGCAACTAGGTATATTATATTAAAATTTAAAATTTACATTATCCTGCATTGTATCAATAAACGAAAATTATTAGTACACAAATTTGAGAAGTTCTGATTTTGCATAATTTATTATAGAGAAAATTCAAAATTACATTTTAAGTGATTCACGTTATTTAATTCATCATAATTTTTCTTATTTAAGTGTGAGGTGAAGCTTTATATTTTACTAAGCCAATTTAGAGATTAAACTAACTATGCTATGAGCCTATGCATACTGAATATTATGTTCTTAGAACTAATTATGAAATATTGATAATATAAATTCAATTTTTATTAGAATGGGCTTATAAAATAAACTTTATTTTAAAATTAATTAAAATCTCAATATTAGTTGTACAATTATCTGAAAAAAATAATTATATTTTTGTTACTTTGATTGTAACAAATCATTAATTGAGCTTTTAATTTTGATTTCAATTTTATCTCATTACTTAACATAAGGTTACTGTAATTGGTGCAAAAAATCAAATACATTTTTTATTTCATAAATAAGTAATTATGTAACTATAATATAAGTAAAAATTTGCTTAAAATTAAATTTTTAACAACTTGTAATTACGAATTGTATTGATCCATAGTATAATATAGTAGATGGTATTTAATACTTATTTAAGTCTTAAAAAAATAATGGTAAGAGTTATATTAATACCATATTTTGTAATATATTATTTTCACAATTAAATTTGGGCTGGTATTTTAGGTAAACCAAATTCATCAACGGAAATTTCACCAGGTTTACTAGGCTCCTTTTCTTTTTGGCCAGGCTCTTTGTCTGGAACATTCACTTGGTCTAGGTAAGATGTATCATCATCTAAAGCTAATTCATCGCCAATGGCTTCAAGCTCTGCATTTAGTTCGTCTTCATCAATATCTGGTACTCCATATGTCCGTCCTAGTGCTTCTTGTACTTCATTCGATTGATCCAACATATCAGCCATTTCATCCTGAAGATCCTGTATTAAAATTATACAATTAATAATGAAAAATTACAAGTGATTTAATGTTTCAAATACTGAATCCTTTGAATAGATGACAACTCAACATTTTAACTAACATGTTACTTTCTTTCCAACAATATAGGCTAATCCTTTAGTTGATGGGTAATTAATTGTGTTATCCAATCAGTAACTATTGAGTTTTATATTAGATAACTATTAACTAGAATTACATCATTATCTCTAGGCTATTCTGCCTAGTGCCTATTAAAAACACTCACAAGTATTTAAAATCAAATCCAACAAAGATTTTTAGGAAGGTAGTTGAATCAAAAATATATTATATTTAAAATATTAACCCTTCTTCAGGGTTAATTTTTAGTTAAAGTGTGTATTAATTTATAACTTTCACTTTGTTGCCAGAATAGGTATATATTATAAATACTAAAATATGGACAGTGAAATTGTTTAATGTAAAATATTGCTCCTCGTATGTAGTAGGTACAGTATTATTATTTATTATTATATAATACTAGCTCTGGTGTACCTCAAACTCGGTGTAAGTGAACCTTGTTTTGAAAATTCATCAAGAATGTCTTAGAACCATAGTCCAAGAATAACAGATACAGTTTTATGTATTTTGTATGTAAAAAAGCGGAAAATTTTAAAGCTATATTATGATAGTTTCTAGTCATCGCTGTTATTAATAAGAATCCGCCATAAGCAGATTGAGTAAAATGTAGAATAGCCCCTTTTAGTTTATCAATCAAAAGCAATTATTAAATATTATGAATGGATCTAGTAATAATTAATATTAAAATAATTTTATGTTACTTATTATTCTTACCTCAATATCGTCTATATTAATATTCTTAAATTCTTTTTTCATTTGTTTCATACCGGTTTTCATAGCAACTACTGTTGATTGGGTGTCTTTCAATGACTGAACTGCATAAGAAGCTTGTTCCATATTGAAAGATTGATTTCTTAAGTTTTCAGACTGACTTTCATATCTGTTAATAATACATAATAATAAGTACTGATAAAAATATTTAATACAAACCATGGACTATTATTATATATTAGTCTGTGATGCAAACCCATAATTTTAATCAGATACAGAAACAGGGAGTTAAGAAATTTCAGCTCCCTCCTTTTGGATGCAATATAATATATGTATTATGTGTATTATAATAAATGACCAAGAATTGAGGCTGCAATACGTGTTTTGTGTGGGTGGTAGTATTAAATGGTAATTAATAATAATGACCTATTTACAATTTTTGAGTTTAAGATAATAATTTTTAGTATGGTTATACAGGTAATGGTTCAGATTTTGTAGCAAATATATTTTCAAGGAATGTGGTAGAAATATAATTCTTATATATAAATGAGTTTCATATTCTGATGACAATTTTTATGATAATTATATCATTATAATATTGATAAATAAGTAAATATTATATTATATGATATTGCTGTATAAATATGTATTTATTTATAATTGGATACCTAGGTACCCTTGAGTTATAATAAAGTAGAATCACAATTTGGCAAACATAACAGTGAAATTAAATAATATTGTTTTAAATGAGTTAATATTTTTAAAATTAATCATAATACTGTTTATGAATCCTAACATCTTAAATGATTTTTTAACTAAAGTATTAATATGTAATGTACTACAGTTATCAATTATATAATTTTTTTTTTTATTAATGAGATTTTAAAAGGACATTATGATATCTCCAAACTATTATATTTCAATAAAATTGTATAACTATAAGTGATAACATTGTCTAGACAAGAAAAAGTAATAACACTAGCTATTTATATTGAAGTGTCCTAAAATCAAATATTATATAGTTTTTTATATAATGTATTAATGTATATTATTTTTCATAGCTCACTGTTTCCTTTGCTTTAAGACTCTTAATGCTTTCTGTTTCAATGAATTCTTAGCTGGACCTTCTCTCATCTTAGCCATTTGATCTTTCAGTTTTTTCAACTCCTTGTCAAGTCTATTAATTTTCTGTTCTACCGATTCAGCCCGATCATCTACCTACAAAAAATTTCAAATATATCATTACGATTTACAAGTACATCTGAAAATCAAAATCTTATACGTAAGTATAATATAATTTATCCATTATTGTATTATGTATTTATATAATTACTCCTTTTATGACGGCAGACATATCCGGTGGAGGCACCTTTTCTTTAGATTTTCCGAATATACGGTTCATTTTACTTTGTGGTTAACACCTTTTTACTTAACTATAAAAAAAAACAAACTTGCTACCTAGAATAAAACCTTAATTTCTTAATACTACTGCAAGCACTTCAAAATAGTATTAAACACTAATAACAGTACAACCATCACAAAATATTAATTAAACAATAAATAATATTTAATTTTTAGTTTATTATGTCATGGCTGATGAATCATACTTCACTTTTACGGCTTACACTTTTGTATCATCTACCTTTATTATGGCATTATAGACTGTCTACTCTGTGATAATTATGAATTATCTCAATCACATTCTGATAACAGTACGGTTTAAGATAGTACAACCACAGACCACAATCGACCTCGTCGTGTTATATTCTGGTGTCGTGTACATTTTAAGATCTTGAAGATTGGCCTAACCAACTGGTTAGATATGGTTTAGTCATTTTTTGATATTTGTCATATTGTTTTATTATAGTTAACCGGAAAAAAAGACTTGAACGAATTATAAAATATTATCACGTTTTAGCTGTGAAGGCGCTTCAACATACAACTAGTCACATACCTACAACCATTATGATCACAGATCTAGATGTACACCGTGCGTGTCGTTTCGTGCTTTTATATTTATACCAATTATATGAGTATTGTACCTGATGATAACATATTATAACTTTTATTATTTAGTTATCACCACGGTTTAAGATAGAATCACGGACTAATATAAATATGTAGTGATAGATATGTATAGTATCTATAGCCGTGGTCCGTGTATAGAATCATAGATATATATATATATATGTCTATGGATAGAATATATTAAAGATTTTTAATATCTATGCAAAAATGTAACCACACGGTCAAAAGTTGAATATATTATTTAACTATGCGGTATCATTTGGTAACTGTGTTATCGTGTGATTATTTTATACGACACGGTGTAGTGTGAACCCGGCTTTATACCATAACTATATATATGGTAACACATAACCTTTTCTAATCTATAATATTATCTATAATTTTGAAAAAATATTGGATATTATCATATTTTCACATTTTCATCTACTATTTTTTAATTTTTACTTTTCAGCACGGATTATATTAAATTGTCTGGTTTCGGTACAGACTGCACTGCAGTCACCTAGCAAGTGTACTTTTATTTTTCGGTTTATGGTTTTATTTAATTAAAAAAATGGCATTTATCATCAATGCTTTTCAAAGATGTAAAGCTCTGGCAAAATTTCAAACGCCAGTGAACGATACATGTGTAAGTTTATAATACCTTAACTAAAACCGCAAGTGAACTTAGCCAGTAGTGCTTATAAAAAAAAATAATGTTAATTCACTGTTTTATAAATTTTCTAGTTGGGTGTGCTTCCTTGTTATCAACAAATTCGTAATAAATGGCCAGACTTTAGAATGAAAAAGGATGCACGGAAAAGAAACACTCTTAAAGAATATGGTGTATACAAGCTGCGCTATAATGCACTTCGTAAGAACAATATCATTCCTTTAGAAATTCAAGTAATTAAAAATTAAAAAATAACTGTGACATTTATATTTTGTAGTACTGCTTAATGATTCCAAACTACTGTATTTTTAAATTATAGGAAATTGCTGACAAAGAAATTTACAATTGTCCGAGGGATGCTAGTATAACTAGAATTGTACAGCGTTGTCAGATAACTTCTCGTCCTCGTGGTAATGTCAAACGATGGCGTTTGAGTCGAATAGTGTTCAGACATCTTGCTGATTATAACAAATTAGCAGGTGTACAAAGGGCAATGTGGTAAGTAAATATTTTTGTATTGGTAATTATTCTTAATTAGCTAATATACTTATATTATTATTTTCTTCAGGTAAAATGAAAATTAAAGAGATTGCTGGTGTATAGTCTTGTTTAACCAACAAATTAATTTAAATAATTTATATTATACAAGGAAATTGGAGTTATATTTATGATTATTGTATTATCAAATAAATATTGATCAAGTAAATATAATGTTGATGCAAATAATAGAATTTGTTATATATTTTTTTAAGTTTTTACTTATTTATTTTATGAGTGAGGTGGTTTTTCTTTTTAGTTTATTTATAAATATACAATTATTTATATAGTTATTTTTATAATAAATACACATCTAACTAAATTAAACTTTATAAATAATAAATGTATTAATTTAGAATGAAAGAGTTTTAAGGGGCTATCTTAACAGTTATCACTATTATGTAAATAGTTCTTAAACTATAAGTGTGAGTTTCTAATTAACACGACATACTGAATATTTATCTATAATTTAGCTATTGTTTAATATTTTATTTCTCTCTATTAAAATAAAAAAAAATTGGAAATGTTCTTCAGTAGATATAGTTTGTATGGAAATCAATAAAAAAAACAATAATAATACAAAACAAAAAAGGTAGGCAAGTGAGTGTCCGTCTGCTGTACAGTAGGTTACAAGTGAGTCACTGTAGACTATAGAGGATAGTGTTACATTTAAATTCTATGATATAATATCATTGTATACGAAAAACGATTCTCAGCAAAGACAGTCAGTTAACATGATATTTTAACAAGTTAATAAGTATATTTGATGATATTATTGTGAATCAAGTAATTTATTTACCTATATACGTTGAACCTTGTTAACATTTTATACATTTTTAACTACAAAATTATTTTAGATTCAGAGCAGAGTGATGAATGTATTGATTTTACAATAAGCTTTTCGACCCAACGCATAAAATTTTATTGACGTTTATAGAAAAAAAAAACTAAAAAAATTGAAAATTGAAAATGTCGTAAATAGCTCAAAACGAGTCAAAATATTTTGAACATTTTATCAAGTATAAGAATTGATAAATTAAACATTTGGTGTACATTTTAAGTATCTACAGTTATTTGCTTTTGAATTACAGTATAATAAGAACATTTTTTTTTCCCCGGCACTTTAGAAAACTACTACAATTTTTTACTTTTGAATTTTGATTACCCTAAGTACCAATAAGATTCACTTACGTATCAAAGAAGATGTTGTTGAAGAAAATCTAAGGATTTTTACTGTCGTCCTAAAAGGTGATGACAGACACAAATAAATAATATTTTGATTACTAATCATTAGTATCTAATGGCTTTGTGCTTGTCGTATGACCTAGGTTTCAAACTAACAAGTTGTCTGGATCCTAGATTTCATATAGATATGGTATTATGATGTAAGACACTGAAATCACTTGGATTTACTATGCCAACTTCTCATTCTTTTAGTAACAAATTATCCCTTAAGGTACTTTACTGCACTTTGATGCGGAGTATCTTAGAGTATGGTAGCGTAATCTGGGATCCCAATACAATTAGAGGTTCTCTCCAAGTTGTACGTGTGCAGAGACCGTTTCTTAGGTTTGCTGGTTCTTTGCTACAAATCCCTCATATGTAGCATGTTTATAAACCTGTAGCTACAAGACAGATTGGATTCCTTGGCTGATCAACAACATTCACTAAATCTCCAGTTTTCAAAAAATATCCTATATGGAAAAACAGACTCACCTACCCTCCTGTCTTTGATTAGTTTTAATGTAGGTACCTCAGGATCCGTCCGACATTCTGACCCTTTTTTCATTCTACTATCCTCCACAAACTATACATTAAATGTACATATTAGGCGTATTGTGTCCCGTGCCAATAATTGTTATATATCAATTTTAGTATATTGTAAAGTTAGTATTTGTTTTTGTCATTGTAAATATAAAATATGTGCTATGCACTATTGTTAAAGGGCTCAGCCCGTCAAATCATATTATATAAATGAAACAATAACCTTGAAACAGTTGAAACACCACCAGGGACATTTTTTGGTATGATTTAGTAGTTGAAGCTGTAGAATGTAAGAATAATTATTAATTTATGTACAACGTACATTATATATATATATATAATATATACAATACAATAATATAGTGATTAGTGATATTTAGGTTGATAAATACATAAAAATTAATAATAATAATAAACTAATGAGACCGCAACTGCATTTCTGCATAGGCTACTACTTAGTTTTATATAATATGTAATAAATCTGGTGATATTTAGTTAGCATATATTACATAATATTCATTGGCGGTAATGCAGTAATGAAAAAAGGATTTTTGTTATTAATATAGTTGAATTAGTGCTATTTACTAGTATAGATGTGCTCTTGAATTCACAATTTTAATTAAATTATCCATATCTATTGGCTATTATCTATTTATATTTGTTATTATTATTCGGATAATCAAATTCGTTTATAAAATGTAGGAAATTTCATTGACTTGATTTTGTATGTCTCCAGTGACGCCGAGTCCAATAAAATAAGGTGGTTCAATTCTAACCAAAGCTCATCCAATCACCCACCCACCAAATTCATCAGAACAAAAATATAAAAAGATGTAATAATGTAGTATTAAATCTAGTATTTATTATATTTGTCTAGACAATTTTTACAAATTAAAAATGTTGATAGATTAATATTAATTATTAAAATTTTCAAATCATTATTGCGTCATTCGTATTGCCACTATATCTTTCAAATCCACAATCATGGAACTAATATCATTAGTGTACACAAAGTTTAATAACTAACAAATAACTAATTTGAATTTTGATTCTGATCATTTGAAAAAAAAAAGTTTTTTATCTCCATAACTTGTACAAAAGTTTTAGAATTTTAAAATATGGTCTTTAAGTCGGATTTTGAATAATTGCATTATTGAAGAAAAAAAGGGCGAGTGAGTATGCTTGGTGAGCCCTGAATATACATGATTATAATACAAATTTTATTTAATTTAATTGTTATTCTACAGCTGGGGATTTTTACCGTATTTTTATTTTAGAGTTTTTTTTTAACGTTATTTTTGTCCAAATGTCGACAAGTTTGTTATATTTGTCGTAATCCAAATATGATTTGTTTTAACAAATTGGCAATTTAATAAATCAATATTCCCATATTGTCGTTACATTTTTAATAGTTTCATAATTATTTATTTATCAAATGATTTGATAGTAGTAATTATTATTATTTTAAATCATATGTAACATATCCCGGCATTCATAAATTAGAAATTAGATATAATTTTGTATAGATATATATTTTTTTTAAAACAAGACTACCTATAATATACTTGAACTATATTATATTACTTAGCTTAATATATAATTACTATACATATAGGTATTAGTAGTACACTGGTAGGTAACTATACTTACTAAAATATTTTTATTTCATAGGTATTATTTATTAAATTACCATTTACTGAACAGTTTTAATGTTTTAAATAATATAATTTTTATATATTTGTGTATTTAGAATATACCTAATTACATATGTGCGCATAAGGTCAAGTTATATATTTTTAGATAATTTTACAAAATAATAGGTATTATTACAGAAATAAAACTGTTTAATACCAACCACATACGTTGGCATTTGTTGATTTGGAGATGACTTATGTACCTATCTACGTTTTGGCAGATACGGGTAATAATGTATTATAATGTTATTGTGTCTGACCTAATAAACTTAGATGAGTAGGTACGCGACCATTTTATTTTTTTTAAATACCTACTTCCATAGTTTGTTTATATAATTTCACAAATAAAACAAATACACTTATAACCGAAACTAATACTAATTTAAGAATGAGCACCGCGGGCACCGGTGTTGGCACACTACAGTAGGCACAGCAGTCATATATTATTGATAATTGATATAGGTACAAGTATATATTATACTTATGTAGGTAGGAAGATATAGCCGATGAATAAAACAATGGGTACCGTATGGCGTATATATTTATATTTTAAATTATTAAACATATTATTGTTATCTTAGAAAAAACAATTAATACAAAGTACCTACAAGCATAAATATATTGCAGATTTATCATAAAATGAAATTGATTTATCGTGTTCATCATATCTATAGTTGCATACATATATATATATAAATATATGAATAGTATGATATTCGTCATAGATATATATATTTTAACTACCTATATAAGTATTACAATGATTGGTGATTATTCGACGAAGCGAAGAATATAACAGAAAAAAGTAAAAAGTACGAATACCTCCTACCTACAATTTACACTACTCAAACGTGGGTATATTTTTTTACGTGCCAGTATTATGGTGTAGCGATGTCCGTGCAAGAGGGAGGTAGCTCCTCGTCGTTGTATCCGGACACGCGGCGGCTGCGCATTGACCTAGAAAGTAGAAATGGCATCGGCACACACGATTCGGTCGTGATGGGAAGGATGTGCGTAGAGTTGCTCTGGTTGGCCGGCCTTGGCAATGCGACTTGCGATCATTATCGAGGTCAATTAACAAGGCCAAGCGCGGGTAGAAGCCATCGACGGCGACGGTCAGGAGAAATAAAATATATAGGACAAAATATCCATTTCGCCGTCCTCGAGGAAAACTCATTTTTATACGGCAATTATATTATGATTGCTTTTTTTCTAGGTACCGAAAGAACGACTTATCGGATAGTAAAATTAATCGTACATTCGTACAGTAAATTATCCGTGATGACATTATTCGTGGTAATTTAAAACGACTATAAATTTCGGTGCAGGAGCTTAAACTTCAAATTTAAATACATAATATAAAATACTATCTGAGCATCATAATATTATAATAATATAGGGGCTTGAGTGCATGTCGAGTTCGTTTGCACGGCGTTTACCAGACCCGTTGTCGAAAAATTCGTGACGAGCGTTGAAAAATTGTCTCTCATGATGATACATAGAACACATTATAAAAAACATATTTAACATATATTACATTAAAATACAAGAGAAACTGCTTAAAGTTGTCTGAAATTATGTTTTTAAGAAACACGAATTTCCGCTACGAAATCTAATGATTTTATGAAAAATTAGCGACTTTATTATAATGTGTGTTGTTGATAAGTTTCATTTTCATGTTTATGTTCCATCCTTGAAGAGCGACTGGACCAAAATATTAATACAATTTAAAAAATGTACAATATTTTAATATAGGTACCTGAACCCGACAACAGCAATGAATAATAATAGCCATCATAATCATAAATTATTTAATCATAAATTCATAAATAACCACTTATTTTTTGTTTGATTAAACTAATATTTTGGTACCTATTTAATTTTAAAAAGCATAGTAAAAATACATTGCAGTGATTTATTGGAACAAGAGCACAACAAACTACTGTTACCTTTTATTTACTAGATGGCTATATTATATAGTCTGTTAATTTTGATACTCTGTGAAAACTGAAAGTTTAAGTCGACAGATCACCAGTTGTAAAATTAATGTCGTCTAATATGACGTTGGTTAAAAATATTTAAGTTTCTGGTAATCAAAAATATATGCTGTAAATTATTTGAGTCTCTTGATTTTTTATGCATGTATTGGAATATAACATGGTATTGCAAATTTAATGTATAGGTAATCACAAAATAAATACTAAAATGATTTTTAACGACTTTATTTTGGGTTGTTTTGACCAAATATAAAATACAGGTTTAAAATTATACCCAAACATAATAACTATTTTATTTTCTGTAACCACCAATGCCAACATTATATAGGTAAACAAAAAAATCATAGCCTTTGTGAGTCAGCTAAATTTAACATTTATGCGTTGAAAAGTAAAAAACAAGTAGGTAATAAGAAGTAGCCTAACACTACTGCAGATCTTGCTAAATCTCTTGACGAACATTTTATGAACATTGGTTGAAAAATGAATTTGCATAAAGGTCATCCATTGTATGCCTTTTATTTTATATAATAAATATTATATTTATTAATTAAAACTGTATTACCCGAGTACCCGACTTCACTTGGATTCAAATTAGTCTATATCTTTCAATCGTTTTTCGTTTCCGTTTCAGTTGACATTTATAATATAAAAACAATTACAATTACAACAATTCTATGGTTTTCCATTTCTTAAAAATTCTGGATTGCAATAACTGTGTTCATAAAAGTATTTCATTTGTTTTTTAAAAAAAATATATTTGAAATTTTATATGCCATTTTTTACCAACTATAGTTAAATAATATTATAATCTATAGGTAACCAATGAAAACCTTTTAAATAAACAAAAAAAATATTTGATTTAAGTACCTACATATTTAAAATAGTTTTCTAATGTTTGCAATAATTGTCTTAAAAAATAGAACTCTAGTCAATTTCGTTTTCAATTTTTAAAACATTTACATTATATAGACATAAACTTATATTCTAACAGTTTTATTTTCTGGATAAAATTATAATACTATATTTTCATGCGTAAATATAAAATTTCATAATTCCTACATCAATATTAAAATAAAATAGATAAGCTAATGATTTGGGGGGGGGGGGAAAGTCGGTCATTACTTATTAGTTATTATACTGACGTACTGTATATAATAATCAAACCAAACACAAAACGTCAAAATATACTCGGTGATAAAAGCACTAGCCATTAACCACAATAATAATAAAATATTTATTGTTTTTATTGTTATTAAAGCGTTTATTAGGTACATATTATGTACATTTGATGTATTCGTTTAATATGTATGTCATCAAAAAATTGTTCTTGACGTATTATATAATTAGAGACTGTAGTATTGGTATAAAAAAGTTATATTGTCATTATATTGTTGTTAGAATAATTTTGTATACCTATAGCACCTATTTTTATTAGACTGTGAATTTATGCACAGGTTACAGGTATAATATAGCCTACTTATCATTTCGGTGGTTTAATTTGGTTTTGGTTTCCGAAAATTCAGTTTTATATTGAGGTTCATCAACTTTCATTTTCGGATTTGTGTCCATTTTTTTATGGTTGGTTAAACCGGTTTCAAGTTTTGTGTTTCACTATTTTATATACCAACTCAACATACTTTTTCAATAAAAATATTACAAATGTATTTTTATTATTTTTTGATAAATTTGTTTACTCACGACTAGATTTGTCTATATAGTCATAATTCAGATAGTTGCTATTCAAGTATTTTTAATAGGATAAATACCTACCTATATTTTTTTGTATAGAATTATTATTAATGTGGCTTAAAAGTTATTAACTTATAACAATATTTAAATATGTTATATTATATTTATAGCAGAGAACTTCTAGCATTATAAGTTTGTTAATTTATAGATAATTATTAGGTACTAACTAACTAACTTAAAAAAAGGTCAGCTAGAAAATAATTTGATTCGTGTAATACGACAAAGCCAAATCCGTAATTTTATGTTCCATATTTAAGTATAACGAGGCAATTTTTTGTTTTATGAGACACATTTATATAGGTTTGTCTTTCTGAAGTTATTTCATTTTTAGGTATTGTTGCACATTTTTTTTTTTAAACGTTTATCAAATTGATAATCAGTTCTTTTACTATTTGATTATTTTAAAGCATCCACACACTGCAGTGGTTGTGGCCTAAGGACTAGGGAGTAGGGACGCTGGTCGATGAGTATTTAAGCTAGTACAATCACGTACCGACTTATTATCCTCGTCTTATTAATCGTTGTTTTTATTTTAGATAGGTACTATTTATTTTTAATATTTATTAAGAACATAAGTGCTTGCATATTTTGTGCTTTTTAGGTCTATAATAATATAATATTATGTACTCTGTCCTAGTTATGCTAATCTTATACATACTCAAAGATAACATTAATACCAACTAAGTGCTTTGGAAACATAATACAAAGGTAATATGAACCCAATAATGGTATAAATACATCATGTTACATCTATGCCTACCCCACACAACAACTGAACAACCTATTCCAATACAACACTAATATGTTTACTATCTAGTATCTAAGTACACACTGTAAGAAGCTGTCGTGAAAATTAGAAAATTAATAAAAAGTATTCGTTGTAGTATAAGTACCTACACACATAATATATGAGAAATACGGAATTGGTTCCGCGTAAAAGTAAAGTGTACGAATTGGTTCCCGAAAAAAATTACTTATCATTCATTCACTGACCAAATTGGTTCCAATACGTCAAAAATGTAAAACTAATATTATTGTTAATATTAGTTAAAAAGTGAATTTTAAAATGGTTTTTTTTTAAAATTAAACTGTAAGTTCGCCGACGTTAATTCGTTTTTCGTATGTTATCTGTAAGCCTCCCGGGAACCAACTATCGTAAGTGTCCTTATATGATGATATACCTTATGAAAAATATTTGCAAGCTGAAAGTATGGTATATATACCGTTAAGGAATAACATTATTAATGATTAAATATAAATGGATAAATTGATACATAATAGTATAATATATACAATCTTACATTGTAAAATACATCACAGGATGCCTGCTCTTCATTTTCTAAATCCTTTTAAATTTTAAGCGGAGCAATGCATGTATTGATTTTATAATTATGTGTTTTTAATTTTACTTGTGTCTGTGTACACAACTAAATTTAATATATTAAACACGCAATGACTATGTTAATAGTCGAAATAATGCTTCAATTTTCAACTTCAGTATCTTTTCTGGTGAGAAAATGAATCTATATGAATGTATTGGTACTTTTGATACCTAAGTCAACAAATTCCATGTAGTTTTCAAAATCATTGGAAATAACAAAAAAAAATTAACTAACTGGAATTTTTACACAAAACCAGGTTTTGACTAAAACGATATATTTCATTTTTTGTGTAACTCTAAAAAGAATAACCGTAGATATATTTTCACTGAATGTTTATGTTAGCATTTTTTATTAACATACAATTTTTAAAATATATTTATTGAAATTTTCAATTTTTTTACAAGGTTTATTGTAAGTTGTGTGAATATCAGTTCAAAAATAATAAACATATGATAAGGACATGACTTTTTTCTACAAGGATTTAAAGTTTAAATTTTGACAAAATTAGTTATTTAAACGAAGAAATTATTTTTCGTGGGTAAGTACTTGAAACTTTTAAAGTACTTATATTATTAAATTGTATACACACAATGACATTTTTAAATGCAATTTTTTTGGTAAAATTAAATTTAACCTACTGTATTACTAATGCATAAAAGTAAAAAAATTACTTTAAACAATAATATTATAAAATATACTTAGTAATTATATTATGACAGACTGTCTTCACTCAGAATAGTTTTTCGTATATCTATAAAAATATTATATCATTGATTTCAAATTTAACACATCCATTACAGTGACCCACTCCACACCTACTGTACATCAGAGTGGTATCCACTTGCCCACTTTATAGGCCTTGAGCGTAGTGATTATTGACTATTGTATTGATTTTCCCAAAATGTGTTTTTTTTTTAAATTTTTTTTTTGTTTCTGTTTATTACGATAAGTACCTACCTACCTAGTCAAAATAGTCCTACTATTTCTACTTTAGTAATTTTTCTAATGGAATAGTGAATCTATAATTGGTGCATTATTGACACTTTAAAATTGAAAATTCCACACCCCAAATTCTGACTTTACCATTGTTTTCAGTATGTTAACTACATATACGTTGAAACAAAAAAAAATTGCCAAAACAATGGTGTCTGGTAAAATAGAAGAGTTAAATATATATTTTTTTTATTGGACTAACGTATGCCACTATTAATTTATTGTAACTTCATATCCACTAACGTCTGTCGGTTTTATAAACTTCTAAATTGATTGATAACACGATAAAAATAAATAAATTGAAACCTCTATTCCAGCCTAAAACAATTATATTTGTAATAATAGATATAATATACATGATTGCAAATTAATAACTAATTTCTGATTACCTTCAATAGTGCAACATGTTATTTGGTTTTGGTAATCCGTGTTTTGTTACTTCGTATTAATTCCACATCTGAGTTAAAAATATTAAATGTATTCTTCCCTGTATTCGAGAATTGGTTTGCCTATCCATGACAAAAAGTCGTCTATTAGTTGAAGAAAATGATCATATTCCTTATAATATTCACTATTTACTATCTAAAAGTTTCTCGAATGTTTTTCGACTTAATTTATTAGCAAGTAAATAAGTAAATTTGAATATAAAAATTTGAGGCATTGACGTATTTTTCATGCATTGAAGTTATAGTTAGTAAGCGTCGTATGTATTTATATGTTCTGAGCACCTTTATTACAGGGAGATTCCTTCAATTTAATGTGCGATTTCTACATGCTCCACCGTGTAACACAAAATCTCAAAAAAGTGTTTGCCATCAATGTAATATACTCACACATGTTGGATACACTGAACTTTTTTATTCAGTCGTAATACAATTAATTTAGTAATACGTTTCAGTAACTATAAAAAATAAATAATAATCCGTTGTTAAACTTAGTTGTGCTTTTATTTTATTGTCTTGTTTCACTTATACATTATTTTAAGTAATAATTTTCAATTTTTTTTTTAAAATAAAAATACACGAACTTGCAAAAAACTACCAGTTATTATTCTTCATTAGTTTCTTTAGTACGAAACAAACCATATCCAGCATATCCACAATATATATTATATTTATCAAATTGTTCTTATTTATACCTAAAAAAGTATTATATGAACTATACAAAAAAATAATATTTTATTTGTGTAACAAACGATGTATAGATATACCTACACACAGTTTTGTGTTACACAGTGAAGCATGTAGAAATCACCGTTTAAATTGAAGGAACCTCCCTGTAAAAAAGGTACTCAGAACATACATTACACTTTTTGAGATTTCGGGTTACACGGTGAAGCAAGTAGAAATCGCCGCTTAATCTGAAGAAATCTCCCTGTAATAAAGGTGCTCAAAACATACAAATACATACTATTAGTAAGTTTGCTGTTTTCGCCAAATACACTGACTGAGATGAAAAAATAAACCACGCTTTTCGATTTGTTTAAATACATCTTTAAAAGTTTAATAGATGTATTTTAAAAATCAGTTAAAATAAAATTTGGGTTTAAACTATTTATTTTTATTTTTATGTTTTTAGTTTGAACGCACTTAAATTGATTTTTTATCGTTAATAGTGCACATATAATATTGGTATACATCTATCATATTTCAATACAATGTTATGTATTGTGCATAAATTTGATTCAAAATAGGTGGATCTGATTTAAAAGTACCATCACTCATCAGAAAACCAGTGATCAGACATCAGATTCAAACCATCAGATACACGTCAAAATTATAATTTGTTCGTCTGACACACCAAATTTCTCGATACTGTCATACAATAAAAATTGTTTACTATAGGTTGTTAATCTATTTTAATTTGGCAATTGGCGTTAATCACCCAATATTTGAGAATGAGGTGGACCTAAGAAATTTCTTTGTCTTGATGAACTTTGAATTGTACGTTTCAAATGTTCAAAAAAAAATTGGAACTACAGAAGATGACGACTCACTTATTACAACTCCAGGATTATCAACAGTTTCGCTATAAAGCAATTTGTAAACCTAATACTTTCGACTACTAATTTCGTTTAATTTTGAATTATATCGGCAACATGGTTAAGATAGGAAGAGGGGCCTTTCATAACTTCTTCATATTTTATATTCAAACTCGTTTTACGTAGTTTGTCTATAGTTATACATCACCAATAGGTATTTGGCATATTTATGTAGGTATATTATCTGTACGATATAAGAAACTATTGTATTGTACCTAGTAAATACGTTTTCCTTGCTGTGATTAAATATGTATAGTGTATACTGAACACACATATAGAAGCGTTAAACAGTAAGTCAGTAGGCACATTATACATATAAGACTGTCGAACAACCAAAATGACAAATTAAACCTATTGTACGAAGACTATTGGATAATAATCATAATAATAATCATAAACGTAATCTTATCGAATCGTTATCGCGTACTTGTCGAATCCTAAAATATTTCACTGTAATTTCACATACCTACCTATAGTTAAAACACAGCCAATATAAAATATTTAAACCATTTTAAAGACGAAAACGTAAATTATGGATTTTCTATCATATTTTTATTCCATAATTTTGTTTTTGCATTTTTCATTCACGCATTTGCGTTCGCTTTTTTTTCTTTTGTTGTATTGTGTCGAGACTCGGGAAACCGGCGTACTAACTACTAAATACTATAATACTATGATACATGATTATAATTTTGAATTATTTTATTTTCCATAGAAAATGTGGTATTATACTTTCTTGAATAAAAATATTCTGAATATTTAAGTAATAATTTTTTAATTATTTTATTTACATTCATGGTCTCACTATTTAGAACCTTTATTATCAATAATATTCGTGTAAAATATTATTTAAGATTAGAGAACAATAAAGCAAATTTATATTTCACACAAGTATATTTTTAATTCAATAAAATTCAAATAAATGTTAAGTTAGAAACCACTATACAGTCTTGCGTACAAAATGTAAAACAGTATTGTCCTCTCGAAATCTGAATTCCAAAGTTCTAGTGTTGTTTTATCATAAATTACGAAATGTTCTGGCTTTAAATTTGATTATTAAACAAAAATTTAAATGTATTAACAAAAATATAATAATAATAATAGCAAGGTATTGGAGGTATATTTTTTTTTGTAGAAATTTAAAATACCTACCTAAAAAAAGATATCGGCACCTAATATATGTATAAATTATGAGCATTTAAGCATACGTACCAGTCAGAAATAGGCTCTATTCAGTTAAGACCATGAGCATATATACTATTAGACTACATATATATATATGGTTGAAACTATACTTATCTAATGAGCGAGTACAATTAAGTTAATAAAAATAGTGTAGGTATTTATATTTTTAGTTTTTAAGTTGAGAGTAAGCCATTAGATGACCTAGTTCCGGGAAGAATACTAAAAGGGAAACTAATTACACAGAATAATAATTTTGTGCTAATTACCTAACGATTTAAAGTTCATAGATAGGTACAATAGTTGTAATATTAAGACCTAAACACTCGTGTCATTGTCAACTTATAACTTTTAAAAATTTTCTGATCACTGCAAACTCACGTCTGTTACAGCTTCAATTGTAGACTGAACCAGCAATTGCTGATTCATAGTGTGGCAAATTTTATTCAAAACTATTTTTGGGCCAGTGAATTTTCAAAATGTTTGACTGTTTTTAAAAATCATTAATCAACATGCATACAAAAGCCAACATTTTCCTCCAATCAATTCAATTAACCCTACGGGCTATGGTTTTAAGGTTGTGATGATATTGTGTATCCTGCATTATATTCTATATGATGTAAATGGCAAGACATTTTAACCTCACCATTTCCATTTATTCGAATTGATTTAAATCAATTATTTTTTTCACGGGTTTTTTATCTTTTTGCTTGACGGCTTGTAGTTATCTCGTGACCTTGCTGCAGAGCACAACAACATTATATAGTTTACTGACACATATAATATAAGTATATTATTATGACTGTGGTACTTTTTAACCGAAGAAACAAATTTCTCTTTCATTCATTTGGGTTTATTTGCCCGTGAATAACCCGAGGAATCCAGTATAATTTCCGCGGTGCGTACACACGGCCAATCATTACGTGGAAATTTCTATTTTTTTTTGCGGGTATTTTTTCTGCTCTCTTCTACTTCTCGGCAGTAATTCCGTCTCTGTTATTCTCTCCATCTCTCTCCCTGACTCTCTCTCTCACTTTAACGAGGAGACGCACTTTGAGGGCGATGACTCTATTCCGTCGCTGCTACTGCTGCAGTCTAATAGTATATAATATAGTAAGTATATATACTCACAAACAACTCTCACCGACGATGCAGGTTTTCTTTCGTCCATTATAAAATATTAGTACAACCGGTCGTGAGCGATCAACTTGGTCGAAATCTCTATAATATATATGTTATATACCTGTATTATCATTTTATTTTTTTTCAAGAAAAAATTATTTGACTGGGTTCGAAATATATAGGTACTCAACACGATCGGCAACGCCAATGCAGCATAATTGTAGGATTAGATGAATAAAGTGTCAACAAAATTTACGTCTGGTTAAAAAAAAATTAAAAGTCATGGTCTTTAGAAATCCATTATTTACATTATCGTCACATGCGCACAAATACCTATGTAGTACACTAAACTTGCCTGCTATTTTCCTCTGTTATAAGATACACCACGCACAATGCCGGTATTTAAGATCCAACGTCGTGCCGTGTGTATGATGTACATATAATATATAATATAATAATGCTATTCACAAAACGCTTTTATTATAATATACGCAAATTAACTTTCTTTTTTATTATTACCATTAACGATAACTTCATATAATAATATAATAATATTATATATTATACATATTATCGTATATTATACGATATTATATTCTAATATTGAATACATATATTATACTGTATCATATTGTATGGCGTATACCAATAAAACGTTACAGATTAAACTTGCAATAATAAAATATGTATATGACCTCTAATAAGTACTATATAGTTACGTTACGCACTTACTGAGATATATAATATTATTGACCATTGTCACAGCCTGATCCACTGGTGGTGACGACGTATTTCAGTATATTATATTAGGTTTAGGTACTTTCATCTGGTATATAGGTGTATTGCATAGACGTGTGTAAGAAATGCATGTGCCATGTACGATTAGTGATAGGTATATATAAATATATATCATATTATATTTGGATCGGACATCACGTATGTACCTATATATATATATTATATCGATTCAAATCAAACGCGTGCGTGGAAAACAAATTTGACGGATTAAATAATAAAAATAAAAAAGAGACCACTGTCAATAAGACTACGATGTAAAACTTGAAAACGATGATATACGTTTTTCGAATGGAAAGTGGACTGAAATATCACGGGGGACGGGGGGTGTTACCACAACACGCATATACACTCGTCGACACGAATTTATTGCACGTCTCGAAAAGAGGGAACGCTCGGCATCGACAAGTACCTACCGGCTACCCACCAGACACCAGCTATACATATTACATACCTATATATCATGTACGAGTACCCCATATAATATATAATAATTGATATTGTATTGTGTTGTACATCGACGGCCCTGTTTAGTTTTGGCGCGGTGACAACACAAACCAGCGATTTACGTGCATAAACAACATATTATTATACTGCAGCTGGCCGTAGTATTCAGGGGTGTAAGATATACTATAATAATAATATGATGACAAAATAAAATTGACAAATACGATTTTTATAATGTATTTTGTTCCTTCGACAATGTGTATGTATACCGACATACCACAGTGGCACACGTACCTATATATATATATATATACAGAGGAATCCCCCGCGGAGCTCCGAGGGATGACTGCGCTGCAGGGTTTACGACTAAGAAACGCGCACTACGAAGTATAATTATGGAGGTCATCGGTACTCAGGAATTGGGAGGCAATGACCACTGCAGTGACGACGTGCGCAGAGAGCGTAGGTACACGGGTTTGAATACACATATATATATATATATATATTATATTATGTGCTATATAGGCAAAGAGAAATGTCTGTTTTGATAGTAGGTAATAATATATATATATATATATATATATATTTAATGATAATAATATAAATTCATATATATATAGGTTTAAAGCATATAAAAATACTTTCTCTTGTCGGCCACGGCCATGGAAGAAGCAGTCGTTTTCACTATATATATAGATGTGTGTGTATTATACGATGGATGAGGTGCATTGCCATGGTTGTTATATAGTGTATCATATATTGAGGTCACAACCACCTCCAATGGCTCCACTCTTCGGAAAAAAAGAAAAAAATGGACGCCATTTATAATATGTTATATACCTATATAGGTATAATGTATACCTATATATATATTATATATATCTATGCGTTTTTACTATTCCCTCCTCCACCGCCAGTCCAAGGCGCTTACTCTTTCTCTCGGCGTACGCGCATAAAAGTAATTGCCGGAAGAAAGTGAAATAATTTGTCACACTTTTTTTTACTTCTTATTTTCGTACGTCGAAGCGCTCTGTAATTTCGTCGGACCCGCTGACCGATTTTCGGGTACGCGGTCGCGTATCTGATTCGCACTGTACCTACCGTCATCATCGTATATAATATATATATATGTGCTTGTATAATTGAACGCTGCACGGTGCTGACTCGTGAGTGTTCTACTTGAAAACACTGAATTGCGCACGATTCGGCGCGTCTGCAGACCTATATACATATATACCCACCTTTACATTAAAATCGAAGTAACCCGTCGGTGGCGTTGATAATGACCATACCAAGTAGCCATCGGACTTCAGACTTCCGAAAACTCACTGAAAACGTATAGTATGTCATGTTAACGGAAGCTCGAAAATCAATTCAGTGGCCCCGAAATTGATCTGAACCCGAACGTCTATAACTAAATTATCCACCATTGCAGCAATCACACTCGACTACTCGAGAACGACAAATTGGATTTTTAACATAATACTTTTCCGTGTTCAATATATAAAATAATAAGAATATTATGCAGTTGCGGCTCGTGTCTAGGTGTGCAGGTGTGCATACACCACATAGATAAAATAGTAAAAATGTATTTTAATTTTAATTCAATATCTGTTAAACTGTATTTATTCTATCATACAAAATTAAATTTTAAAAACATTTGATATTTTCTTAAATATGACAATTAAATACTCCTAAAAAGTAGCCAAGATATGCAATAAATACACATAAAACTAGTGTGCAGGTCAGTCAAAACAGAACACCGTCGGTCCGTGTAAAATACGTTTGGCCGTTGACTAGTGTCCGGTGGGTCTTAACAAATAAAAGAAACCTCGGTGTGTAGCAAATGCTGCACACCTAGTTGCTTATCTATAGCGGTATCACCGTATTGGCATTATTTTCTTAACTCCACCCGTATTTTCTATTTTTATTTTTTTTTTCATCCAAAAATGTTGAATTTGGAGTTTACTAATATCTTTTCTTTAAAGAACTTTTGCAATAATTGTATACCATATATACTTTAAACATCATGAGTCACCACTGTGTTCACCACCAAATATATTACCCTCGAGCCGCCACTGATATTATGTATAATAGAGACCGAGCCGCCACTGATATTATGTATAATAGAGACCGTATGTAGAGAATATGTGGTTATGTCATTAATACCAATGTTAAAATTTTGAAAACCCCCACTAAATCCCACAAAAAAAAGGTATTTGAGGGTGTTTTCGCAGCTGCCTCTTACGCTCAACATAGATAGCCTATATAAGCTTGCGCAGTCTTCAATATTTCCGGTCGAGCCTGAGATAACTATACTGTTCCAAGGCACCCGGTGCCAATGTAATTTTGTACACAAAAATACGTTATACGGGAATGATGATCCTGTTCTGTAGAATCAACCAAATTTGATAATATTTTTTTAACTAATAGAGGGTAATATTCTATTACAGGCAGTATCGAACTCCGTTTTTAAATATTTTAATCTCAGATTGTATAATATGTCTTCATAAATAATACAATTTTAAGCGTTTTTTTTTAAAATTATATTATACTATTATTTGAAATAAACTAAAAATCAAAGTTCGATGAGGTTAGGCCTGTAGGAAATTTTCTTCTTTCAGATAAAAAAATAATTATCAAAATCTGACAATTCTACTGCAGGCCAGAGAATATTATTCTCGTGATGTAATTTTTTCGATATAATACACCATATCAACCCCTCTTAAATAGGTATTTATCAGTAGATTAGTGAAAAAGTATTATAATCAAGATGGCAACTAAAATATAAAATTTAATTTTCAAATTTTATAGAATCGCGGAAAATTTGAAAAACTTGAACCGGACCCCTTAAGAGGACGATATAATTATACCCTCATACGATATTTCTGTCTTACTAACGCACAACAAGGTTATTTTTAATACTAAAGTAAATTGACATATTGTTATCAAATTTAAAGGTAAGAATTGTATACATGTGCACCTAACCTGTTTTTTTTATGTTTTAATTTTAAAGCAAATTATACGAGTATTTTTAAATTTACAAAAATGTAAAATTTTTTTTTTAGTAGATAATTTTTACTTTTAAATTTGATTATCTTGTGGTGGGTGAGAGTTACTAATATATAAATATCAAATATATTATATCACTATAATATTGAATTACCCCAAGCCATCCCTGCAAATTTATACGAGTAATAAGCAATACATAATACATTTATACCTAACTATACTGTGTATTTTCAATGCCCCAAAAATTTCAGGCCAAGCCCAGTTGCGCGTTTAATAGTATAATTATTATATGGCTTTGTAACTTGTTATATTTGTGCTTTTCAAATATCTGCCCATGGCCCATCTTATTTTGATAATTGTACATTTTATTATAACTGATATTGGTTCGGGATACATTCATCATAAGAACGAAAACTAAATATAAGCTATATCAGTAATACCCACGGTTTAAGATATAGGTACTAAGGTACTTATATCTTACACCATTGCACAACCAATATACCCAGGGGCAGGGTGATTCACCAATCATGCTCACCCATTTATTTTTTAATAATAATTTATTCTTTGAGAATTTATTAAAATTCTGTTTTTTGGAATTTTGAAGTAGGTGCCTAATTTACATATCTATTTTATTTTATGATATTTAGGATAATCCTGTAACTTAATTTTTTGAAAATCTTGAAATCGAAATTCTTACGTTTAGTTTCTAAGTTATTATACTTAATGTATTATAACTTATAAGTATAACGATGGTCACATTATTGTATCGTTACAATCCACAAGACACTCCTTAACGACAAAATATAAAACCTAGGTTTAAAATCAAAAAATTAGGATTTAAGTTAGAGACAAAAATAGGATGTGCATGCTAGGTTAATCCCTTTGTAAATGTAGTATATTATCAGCTTGTCTAAAAACATTAAACAATCCACTACTGTCTGCTATAATAGAATATCGACCATGAACAGGCCGATTCAACATACATTTGCACAATTCTGTTCTATTATCTCTATAATCTATACGTTTTTAAGTCGTCCGCAATAAGGACGCTGGATAACGTATCAACCTATAGCCATTAAGGTGAGTTTCCATTACATACGTGTACGTGCACGTCTTATTGACCAGATCCGTTCGCTATGAACGGTCTCCCAAACGTTTCCCATCGGTTAAGATGGGTTAGATCGGTTAGAATTGGTAACATATTAGTTACTTCATATATTCTTATGTTATCAGTATTGTATGTACGAAAAAGTTCTTAGATCATATTATACTGTGTGACTTCTTATGAAACCTTTATAGTTTATCTTGTTCATTTAATACCTGAGCCAAAAATGAATGATAAGAAACCACGCGCAAGCGTATATCACTGTGGTCCTACAGTTATGTTGGCTTCACAAATTGTTCATATGACTCTATCCGTAGTATATATGATCTAAGAAAAGTTGAACTAGATCCAACTTCATGGTATCATGGTAAACGTGTGGTAAGAACGTATACACACTATGGTATACCCGTATACCAAAAGCTTACTATAATATATACTAACCAATCACAGAAAATTTTTTTATGTACGTACATGTATGTAATGGAAACCCACCTTTACTCATTAGGCGATATAGTTGGTATATATGCCATATTATTTCGTATTTTCTTGTTTCTACAATAATAATTGTACGCATTAGTGCATTACGCATCATTATAATAATATATTGACGTATCAACGTCATAATAATATTATTGTACACTATATATTATAAATTATAATATTGTTGGTGGGAGGAGGGTTGTACACTGATATAGGGTGGTACCCGGTAGGTACGCTTTAAATTTTCTGAACGAAAAACTGGCTGGCAGGCGATGGTGTTTTATTATATTATGATTATTTTATCCAACGTGTGATTATCAAAAACGTGTTATGGTCGAGGGAAAGCGACCCGATTCTTGTGTATATACGCACCATACGCTTTTATATACAGGATGGGATACGACATCCTATTGTAGTACACACATGCGCGTGTATGCTACATTATAATATGTAAATAGATATAAAACGATTTTGGAAGACACATGTTTGACAATATTTATCAGTCGTATACTCGTATAAGATTCACGCAAGTAGTGTCTACTGCCTGATAATAATAATAATAATTTATGTATATTATATTAATATAGTTATACATCTAAGATTTTGCATGATAAATCTAGGATATGTAATTTGCAAACATTTCGACCAGCGCAGCCCTTTCATCACAGTCATAGTAATTCTGCAGATACTATAGGAACTTGCTACACACACAAACACACACTTCTACTCATTCTCTCCAATGCGATTATACTGATATATTAAATACCTATGAAACACGTTCATGTACGCACTTGAAGTCCTTATATCCGGCTTATTTGGCGTCGTCGGAACGAAGACAACCGCACGATGTGCGTAGCCGTGACGAGATGCGTGTTTAGTGGGTCAACGTGTTACTATATATACGTTAGCCGTGGTTACTGTGTAGCGCGGACGAGGTAAAAGTGGTTTCTTTCTTTCTTTCTTTCTTTCTTTATTTCGTTTTTGTTGCCGGCGACGGCGACGACGACGAGTGAAGACGACGACCACCACAATATCCGCGTATCGTTTACTGCACATTTGGTATAGGTACACATTGATATTAAATTGCGTGGCATGAACACGCCTTGCTACTCATTACTGCAGTCATGAGGATTGAGGGGCACCAATAATTTTTATTAAAAAATTAGTACCCGCGATTAGTAGATATATAATAATTCACAATACGAGATTTGAATAGTTCATAAATTATCCGGTCTTAGTGTCTTACCTTCCAAATCAATGACCTTTACCTATACACGGTGTGTTGGACATAATATTATTTAGGTCGATTATCTTCAGGAAATATTCATACTTACGCTAAATAATATTGTTCTGTTGGCGAAAAAATATCGTACACGACTATATTCTCAGTCCCGAAAAATGATTTACATTTTTACCTTACCTTCCATTCTTTTCGACGCTTTTGGATAACGGTAAAAAGGATATAATATATCATACCCTGTTTTTATGACAATGAGCGGCAAAAGATCGCGGTTGTTTCACAAATAATCAGCGATCCCCACTGTACTTTTTTTTTATGTCAAATTTATCCATAGTTTTATTCCTTACCAGACTGAGGCCAATATTATCAATCCGCACATTTATATCACCACTAACAACCGCCGCCAGTTAATTGTCTCGTAATTTGCTGTCGATTAAATCGTATACCTACCACGGAATTTACACCCAAGGATTCCGCGACTCTGCAGTATTTGATATAGGAGACAGTATTAAAATATAAACTGCCAAAAAATACCCTTGCCGACTTAGATTGTGGATTCGGCACGGATCGAAGGAACGCGCTCAACCGACCGAATCGAGGTCATCAAACGCATTAAATAATAAATTATTATTATTTTATCTTCATTTTCACGGTGGTGGTTTATTTTCTGTCTCGCATGTACCTAGGTACAATATAGATACACATATAATATATTGATTTTAATATAGATAATATATAATATGGTAGGTATATCATATAATATTATGTTTCATACTCACATTTTTGACGAGTAAAGTAATTTCTTAATAAAATTAAATTACCGGACACTAGATTCCGAAAAGTTTTGAGGCTGGTACGCCTGTACTCAATTTATCTAGAATCTAGCTTTTAGACTAACGCTTCTTATTAATAATTCAAAAAAAATGTATTTAAAAGTTTTCTGATTCAGTTAATATTGCACTACGATAAATAATAGTAAGTTGCATATACAATTATTTCATATAAATGTAGTGTTGTAAATATTCAAAATTAATTAGACTTTTTTTAAGTCACAAAAATCAACTTTGCAATATTTAGCGTATAGTCGGATATTCTTGACACAATATCATTCAAATATACGTTCACTTTGGAGAGTATTATAGACTGTGTTCTACTATATACCGTGGGAGAATTTATTAAATATTTTTTTACCTATCTATAGTTTTCTTCGTCTGTGGATAGTGCGCTATACATACCACGCTTGCGGCATATACGTTCGTATATTGTCAAATAAAGGAAAAATATATTTTCATAAATAAATATATTAATATATTATATATTATATTACAACGGATTTCTGTATTTTTTAATAACACACACAAACATAGCTATAAGAATCGGAAGACTAGTACACCTTTCCAAAAAAATGATCAATTATTAAAAACTATAATGTCTTGTTATTATATGAAACTGTTGACGATTAGTCCTTAGTGTTTATTTATTGTATAAAAACAAATCATGTTTACCCGTAGGTCTAACAATAAAAAGATAAAACGATAAACATATGCAATTTTAACCTTAAAACCATTACAGCAATTATTAATACTATTGAGATATTATAAACACTATATATAGGTATATACGGGTGTTACAAAAAAATTTGACGAATACAAAAATAAACTAAATAAATTAAATACAAATAAATAAGTACAAAACAAAATGGGTCGTTTAAAAATCGGAACGTATATATATCATACATGATGATATATAGTATACATACAAAATACATACACTGAAATCGTAACAATTTCGTACTACTCCAATTTCGATTTTTAACTAAGCCCGGCGATAAATAATAATATAATAACTTACATATGTACAACAGCACAAGTAGTAAAGTGATTCGTAAAACAACAAATTGCAAGTGAATAATATATATATAAGAGACTACTCGACCTAAAATTAACATCATTACCTTTATTAAAGTACATAATATATATAAATAGGTGTTCTCCACGGTCGACACGAAAAATAAATTAGTAAAGAACGAAAAAACTATGTTTGAGGTTAATATAAAGTTTTTCCAAAACAATTGTAGTATTCTGCGATAGCGCCGGAGAACACCGAATAAATAACAAAACAAACAAAACAATAATAAATATAAATTAATCGCGAGACCATGCGATAACTCGATCCACGCACGCAAATTACTTACAAGTTACAACAATAAAAATATTAATAATAATAATAATTCATAAAAATAATAATTAAAAATAATAATATCAAATATATGTAATAATAATGATGATACGAATAAAAATAATAATTAAGACGAATTAATATACAATAATTCACGAACAAATTACATTTTGTACTTTTTTTAAAAACTAAAATCGCTGCCAGCGTTGTTCGTCATTCACATCATCGTTGAGATTCAAACCGAAACGTACATATTTCATAATATAGAGTATAGACTATAGACTATAGAGGTACGGTAAATAAAACGACTTTTTGCTTTTCGAGTACATACTGTTATTGGAAAACCAACTGACGTACGTTGCGGACATGAATAAAATAATAATAATAATAATAATAAATCCAAAATAAAATAATAATATTCGAATCGTTTAGAGTCTTTGGTCAAAATGCATTTATTAAAAGCGACGACGCTTCACGTGCTATGATCGCACTCGGGTACTAATGGGCTAAAGTCGTAGGCGACATTGAAGTATAATTATATTGTGATACGGACAATTTATTATTATTAATATTATTATTGTATTTATATTATAGTAATCGCGTCGTCGTAACGTATTATAGTTAATGTTGGTACCTGCTGCAGCCCAACGTCCCAGGGTGGCGTTGGAGGATGTACGTCTGCCGGGCTCAGTCCCGGCCGCTGCGTTTATGGATCTGCGCGTGCTTGATGAGATGAGCCTTTTGCCGAAACGCCTTCTGGCACACCTCGCATCTGAACGGTTTCTCGCCCGTGTGCGTGCGCAGGTGAACCTTGATGTTGCTTTTGTTCAGGAACCCGCGGTTGCATATATGACAGTTGTGGACGGTCCGTTCCCTGGCCACGTTGCCGTCCGAACAGTAGACAACGGTGCTCCGGGCGGTGACTCCTCCGCCACCGCCACCTCCACCACCGCCGCCTCCACTACCCTTTGCCTTGCCACTCCTGTTCCGTGACTTTTTCGTGGTCATATGAGGTCCTTGGCCAGGCGTGGTAGTGTGCGCGAACTCGGGTGACGGTCGCGAACTGTGGACGGACGCGGCCGCAGCGGCAGCAGCAGCAGCCGCCGCAGCAGCCGCGGCGGACGGCATGTAACCGCCCAGGTCTGTGGTGCTGACCACGTGACTGGTCGGGCTGTGCGCTAGGTACGACGGGGTGGACGACGACGGTGACGATGCGCAGTCCATGTGATAGCTTCCGGCGTCTTGGATCGGCGCTTTGTTGGCTGGTCCGTTCTGCAGCCGGCTCTGGAGTAGTGGCATGAACGCCGCGGCAGCCGGTCGGGGCGCGGGCGGTGGCACGTTGGATGTTACCAGCTCACGGGGCTGCTGCTGCTGTTGTTGGTACAGTGGTTTCTGCATGGAGGACGGTGGCTGCTGGTGGTAACTACCTGTCCCACCGCCTCCACCGCCACCGCCGTTGGTCATGCCTGGAAACTGGGAGCTGGCCACCAGGTCGTGTATGGTGACGTCGGCAAGTATGCCAGCCTTGTTGTCTTGCGGCGAACCGTTCGGATGTTCATATGACGCCCAGTCGTCGCCCACGCTCAGCCACTCGTCGGGACCGTCCACAGCGGGATGGTCGCCGCTTGCCGTCACCGTCGTGTCCGGCCCAAACGATGGGCTGCCCATCAGCATTTCGAACTCGTCGAACTGATTATCCACGAACGTGTCCTCCTCCTTGAACTTGGTCAGTCCCGCGTTGGTGGACGACGTTACCAGGTATTCGTTTTGGTAGTACATGTTGTTGTTGGCCGTAGCCGTGTTGTTGTTGTTCTCAGCCACCCGGTTGTTGGACGCGATCGATTGGTAGTGGTGGCCGGGTATACCGTTGATGTTCACGCGCTCCGTGATTGTGTGGAACGGCATCAGCGGCTTGAGGTCAGCGAAATTCGCAGTTGGCTTGGTGTTGGGCTGATCAACGACGTTGGGTTGTTGATGGTGATGACCGTGGTGGTGATGACCGCCGTGGAGGTGTTGTTGCTGCTGTTGTTGTTGCGCTGAAACGGCGATCGGTGAACCGTCGGCAGCGTACTGATCACGTCCCAGCAGGTCTTCCAGCTCGGCGGGATTTAACATAAATTTGGTGCCGTCCTCGTCCAAAAAGTGCTCGTTGAACTGCAACATTTCAACCATGGAGTCGGTAGCCCCTTCGCTGCCGTTGGACAGCCGCATAACGGGGTCGCCGCTGGTCTCCGCCCTCAGCCACTCGGGATCCAGTTGGGGTGGTTCTATTGATTCGCCGCCCCGACAGGTACTATCATCCAGCACTCCTGCAACAAAACCGCCCCACATACGTAAATAAAAATGTATATTTATATATTTAATAAACCTTTTTGTATATTGTGCTTATATATAATGCGTACAATAGTGAGCGATACGACTAATATGAGACCCAGAATATTGCTTATTACACAAAAGAAAGTATACATCCGATCAGACCTATCTTACGGACAATTTCACAGATTTCATACAAACGGTAACAGTGTTTGTATTATACATAAACGATTTACATTTGGTAAATAGTTAATACCATTAAATGCATGTTCTCTAGGAGTACAGTATTCATTAAACTATAATCTATATAGAAGTTCCGTTCGTTTAAAATTTAAACGAAATGAACAGATTTTTTATTTACTACAATTAGTTATTTTTATTCGTATTAATTTGATTGAGGTGTACCAAGTAATCCTATTAACTTATAAAAGAATTGAAAATTAAAGTACCAATGTACCATTGTACATTTGCACCTGTTGTTATATTTTATTATAAGTTACATATTTCTATAAAAAATATTTAATGATGTTTACAATATAATATTGATTTCTGGTTGGTAAATAATTAATTAACTCAAACAGCAGTTTTACTTAAAAAATATTGAAACATATAAAATACACAAATGATCACAATGATATTATGAACCATTGATGTATAATTATATGAATATTTATTGTTAACTATTAATTAAAATAAAAATAAGTGTTGTTATCAATGATTCATATGTAAAACCCGTTCTTTATAAGTTTTTTGAAAATTATTATTAATTTGTCCACGTTTAAATAGTTTTGTATAATTTAATATTAATAGTAAGGTAGACACATAAACGGATTTTTTCGCTATTCTCTTATGAGTAAAATAAATAATTTTAATATTTATTTTTAATCGTTTTAATTTCTGGTAATATAAGATAGGTAGATCACCCTGAATAAGTTTCCTTTCGTTAAATCGGATCGTGCACATATAAAATAGCAGTTTTTAAACAGATACGATAGGAATTTGTATATAATGTTTATATATTATATACTATATAGTATATACACATCAATATATAAATATATTATTATAGTAGAATCATTCATTAAGTTTAAATTCGTGAAATCCGCGTTTGTCAAGATTTAGGACAGGTAAAAATTAAAAGATACCTATTATCGTAAAGGTTAGTTATTAGATAAAAAAAAAAAAATATATTGCTATTACTATCAGGGAGTACCTACTATTATTGCTTTATAATAACCTCACGATGATAAAATTGAAACTAATAGAAAGTAGAACTGTTTGTAGCGTACAAATTTGTTGCCAATTACAGGTTTGTATTTTCTTTTGTAGTGTATAGATCTCTGAAACGAATTTAAGGTTTACTCGATCAAGCGGTGGCAATACACATCGTCTGCAGATGTAAAATTCGATAAACGTGACAAATTAAAATAACAATCGGTGCACACGAGATCCATACCTATACAAATTACAAATACAATACTATATTATAATATATGAAATACGAATTATACGATACTGTATAATACAATGTATTATACACGTCAAAGGGTCGTATACGCCTACCTACCTGTCTGCGTTCTATTTAACCAACCCGTCTACGATACGTGTTATTAAAATTTGTTGCATAAATCAGACGAAACCGTTCAGTCTCGATATATTTAGCGGAGAAGGAAATGTGCACGTTTGCTGCAGTAGTCTGTGCACTACAAATATAAAAAATATGTATGTAATTACAGTATATAGTAAGCGTTTAAGGGATTTAGCTAGGAGGGGGAACGAGCTTTAATAGTTTACAGCATAATTAAACTTAGGTTGGACTGTGTTTGCGCCTAAATACCGTATTTGTGCCTATACGCAAAACCCTCAATTGCGCTTATTAGTTTTAAATTCAGAAAAATTTATGAAAGCATATCTAGCAATTTAACTTTGGGTTGTACAATGAAATCGTGTTTAGCAAGACTAATTAAAAATGGAGTCAAAGTAGGGCGAAAAATTTAAATTTTATTTTATTAAAAATATAAAAGGTACAATAAAAAATAATAATGACGTAGCAGAACAGTGAAGCCTAATTTTTAACCACACCGGAATAATCCAATAATTATAATATATTTTATTCTGTCAGTTCGAAGTCTGAAAAAAGTGGGACGAGATATTTAAGTTTTACTGCAATGTTACCAAATTTATTGATTTGTAACTAGGCGCAAACAAGTATTTTAAAGTAATTTTATTTTATTAAGTGCAATCGAGGTTTTTGTATTTAGGCGCAAACACGGTAAGTGTTTCTATTCGTCTTAGTTACTTTTTAAAATAGTGGAAACAATTAGAATCAAAGCAATTTACGGCTCAAATGATTTTTGATTTAGTTTAATTATTAATATATGATTTTGAAAATTATATGTTTATTATTTCTGTTTTATTTCTTTTTTATAAATTTTTTGTAAATTGAAATATATAATAATTAATAATATATTGATATATGTTATTTTACAATTATAATTAAGAAATTAAAATTAAAAAATCAATAGTCAACATTTTGTGAATAATAATTTAATCATAAATATCAGTGAAATTTAATATACTCGCAAATTATGATATATCAAGAATTTTATAAAATAAACATAGTTAAATATTTTTAACATCAATCCACGAGAATTTCTGGAATTGAGATTCTCAGAATTCATGTATCTCGTCCCTATATGTATAATATATAATAACAGTACATATACGCATACAGAATTGAAAGACGAATAAGAGTATAAGCTTAACATTGTAACATAAATAAATGGATTTTTGGAGCATCAACAGTCTAGACATAGGTACCTAAAAATGTTTACCTTTTTTTTTCTTGTTACAAGACCGCATTATAATATGATTTTAGGTATAGATGGCTTAGGACCAAGTATAATATATGGTCGGTAGTTGGACTCGTAGAATAGAAGCTGTCAATGCCTTTGGCGGTCATTTTTTTTATAGTATAATAATAATATAGGTGTATAATATAGGTGTATGTATATACATGTGTGGTTTTTGGGAATGTGGCATAAGATTGTTTGTCGTTTACCTACCAAAATGTTTATATTTCCCAGTACTGAAACTGTTAATAAAAAACCGGGGAAGTGGTTTTGGCGGTTTTGCTGCATAGAAGGTGTCGACTGTCGAGTATACCTCGTCAATGAGTAGGCCAATGTAATGGATGGTTAAATTTGGATTCAATGATAAATCATTGCATACGAAAAACGATTTTAAGCGGATTTGGTCTGTTACTCTGTCAGACTATATAGTATAATATTATATTACTTATTCTATAAGATATTTATATTTCATATTACTATAATTAAAACTGTTTTTGCAAACAACAAACTGCATAAGTTATGTAATGATTATTTAATATAGTTCCATATAATATTAGTAACAAGCTGTTATGCATATAAATGTACCGATAAAACGGCAAGAAAAGCTTAAAATTAATCTAAATATTTTTAAAAATCCATCAGGTGCACCTGATGTACATGTAGTAAACAATAATGAACGTAATGTCAAACATTTTCAAATTCTTACGATTAATATTTTTAAATTACAGCAACGAAATAACTAAATAATTATTTTTTATTTAAATATACAATTTCGTAGAAATTAGAACTTAACATTTTTTGAAAGATTTGTACGTTTCTGAAAGAATAACTACCTAATGAAGAACCTTGTATTCAATTAAACCTAAACATTTCTAATTCCAACTAGTTTTCGATACTATTTAACAAAATACGAGTTCATAATATGAAACTATTAACTAACTACATACCTATTAAATATTTATATATTATGCATTGGAGACATAAATAAGTAAAATAATTGTATTATTTTTATTTCGTTTGTATAACTATATTAAAACAACTAAAAGAAAAACATTGTGTTAAAACATTTTTAATTAGGTAACTAAAATAAAATTTGTTTTTGTTTGTAATATTATACAATATTACGTTTGCAAATAGTCATTTGAATAACTTTTAAATATAAATATGTTACACATAAATTTCATTAGTTATTCTTTTTATCAAATAGTAGTATAGTACCAATATTATTTTAAACTATTTATTTATATATTTTATTTTATTTTATTTATTTTATTTATTTTACATTACGGGACTAGCCCAAAGTACAGTTAATGGAATAAGATACAGACAAAACATTATAATAATATTGATATAAAACAAAGACTAAAGATTAAAGACTCGAGAGGTTCTCATTTGCTAAACGCATCATTCGGTGGATAGGGTGGTTTCGGCCATAGTTAGTGGTGTGACGAGGAACGTAATAGGGGGCCGTTAGCCTGGAAGACCTACTTGGAACACGAAAGTTTACCTCAGCGAGAAGCTCGGGAGCATTTATGGTACCATTCGTAAGTTTATTTAGGAAGATAATGTTGGCAAAAACTCTTCTATCGGAAAGACTACTAAGTTGTAAGTGGTGTAAGACTGGGGAATAATCGTGAGGTTCATGATGGATATTAAGACAAAAGGATGCAAAATTAAGGAATTTACGCTGAACACGCTCAAGTAGGGAAGAGTCAGAGGTTGTATAAGGATCCCAAAGAATGGAACCATATTCTATTATCGGCCTTACAAGCACACAGTATAAATTTTTGAGAGAATAGGTTAGATTGAAATTAGAAGAGAAGCGTTTTATAAAACCGAATGTCTTTAAAGATTTACAGGTGACGTGCTCAATGTGGGAGTGGTAGTCTAAGTTGGAAGTTAGAAGGATACCCAAATCTTTCTTTACAGTAACTCGCGTTATGGAATGGTTATTAAGAGAATAATCGAATAGAATAGTAGCTTGGCGTCTAGTAAAGGACATAATCTGACATTTGCTGATGTTGAGGTATAGTCCATGGTTCTCTAACCAGGTGGATAAACAATTGAATTCACTCTGAAGGCGTATGCAATCATCAATGGAGTTGACGCATGAAAATAATTTAACATCATCAGCAAAAGCCAAAAAACGGCAATGCTTAAGAGCAGAATTCAAGCCGTTAATAAAAATAGCAAATAGAATTGGAGAAAGATGACCACCTTGAGGTACCCCTGAGGTAACGTTTATCAAACTTGAGCGACAATCTAAAATTTTTACCCATTGCTTTCTCATAGTTATGTATGATTTGAACCAAGATAGTAGCGGTTCGCCGAAGCCTGCTTTGTAAAGAACGTCAATGAGAATGTAATGGTCTACTTGGTCAAAAGCTTTGGAGATGTCAGTGAAAATTACATCCACTTGACAATGGTTTTCAAGAGCCTGTAAAGTGTAGTTGTTAAATACCATACTATTGAGAGTGGAGGATCTATTAGGCCGAAAGCCATATTGCTCGTCGATAAGAATAGAGTTAACTGGAGATTGGATACTACGGACAACTAGGTATTCAAAGAGCTTTGCAAGATGACTTAGAACAGATATAGGCCTGTAATTACGGATGTCATCACGATCTCCGGTTTTGTGGATAGGAGTGACAGAAGATAATTTCCAAATGTCAGGGAAGATACCGTCATCAAGTGAACGCCTAAATATTATCCATATTATTTTATGTTTGTGTCTGAAAGTGAAGTATTACTATATAGTATATAGTATTTAATATGTATGCACAGTCTACAATCTACTTTCCAGTTTTTTAGGTCTATCTATATTTTTAATAATGTGAATAATCTACTAACCTAAATAATATTAGTGTTATAATTGTATAAACTTAATGTTTAGGATAATAGTTTTAATTAGAATTTATAAGGTTCGTATCAGTAAAAGATTAATAATTGTACATTTATATTGTAGGTATTTCAAAAAGTAGGTCTACCGTGAAAATTAAATTTATTCATCCATAAAAAAAAAATAACTAATTAATCTTTTAATATATTATAGTGATAATTATTTTTCGATGTTTGTAAATAATTATTTGAACTAGATGCACTGAACGAATATGGTGAATATGCAGCTTTGTTATTTAAAACTGCATATGTTATTGTTTCTGTTTAATTTGATTTTAAGACATATGAAATTCAGTTGTATGTGCAACTCGTCGCAATAGCATTTGAGCAATTTGGGAAGAATGATGCTGACTGTATGACTTTTTTTTAATATAAATTAAGTTATGTTTTTTACTTTAAAATTCAGCTCATGCCTAAATGTGACTGGTAGAGTTTAAATATTAACTTGAATAACATTGTTTTATAATATTCTAATTATTTACATTATATTATAATGTTATAAATAATTATTTTTGTGATAAATTATTTAATAACAGTGGATTTATTCTGTCTTAAGCTCTGTTAAATGTTAACTAGGTAGGTACACATACTCTTAACTCAGTCGTTTGGGGTGGTTTCAACCAAGTATAAAATACAAGTCTAAATTATTTACAATTATAATAACTATTTTATTTTATGTAATCCATTGTGGCAATCCTATACAAACAAAAATATATTCAAAACAAATTCCTCTTTAAAATGTACAATTAAAAAATAGGCTTCAAGGTGCACATCATTGCCTATAGATCGCTTACACACACAAACATTTCCTTTTATTAATAGGTATAGATTTTAATTTTCTATACTTCAATGAACCCACCTACATCTATTTAATATTAAAAAACACAACCCTGCCCCGCAATAAAGGCTAAGTTAAGGGCGTAACTCGTCGCAATATATGTAGACGACATTATATTATTATTATTATTATTATTATTTGTATTATTCATATAGACAATATTAGTAAGTTATGTTAAGTACCTAATATTATTAGTTAATAGAGGTCATAGAGTTAAAATATTAAACTTTTATTATAAATGATTATATTTTTAACGATATTATTGGTAAGTAGGTAAGTACTAAGTAGGGACCTACTTACATATTTACAAAAGATATTTAATTTTAGTCACATCCATATGGAAGTTGTTTATTTTGTTAGGTGTTTGAATTACATAATATATGACTGTAACGAATATGTCAATATAGACTTACTTCCAAGAATCAGTTGGAATTTGTGGTTCGCGAGGACCGACGCAGTGCTTGTCGTCGTCGGACGATTTCATCTCGACCGATGAAACACCGACGCGCACGAAAATCGCATAATACCACGACTGTTGGGTATCGGCTATGACAGTTTTAGTCGTCGGCGACGTAATGTGTAGTTGTCTCTAATATTGCACCGTACTTGGCGCTGATGCTGTTGGTCTACTGATGCTGCAGATTGACAGAAACTGTGACGGAATTCGATTTTTATCCTGAAGTGCACCACAACAACATAGACGGCAAGAATGAAAACAAAAACATAAAAAAAAACAAAAAAAACACAAATATGTTAAGCCAATTGTTCAATAAATACGTTTACTTAAATATTATTATAATATTATGCATTATACAATAATAATATGTATTAAATAAAAAGGAAGCAATAAGCGTTAGTGTTCCAAAGTATTTATACATACCTACTTACATAGGTATCTATAATATTACAATAATATACAAACGTGTTTATATTACACGTATATACATATAATATATTAATATTATCACTCATAAGTATAAGTATAGGTAGGTACAGTTGTATATTTACAAAAATGTATAATATAATATGTAATATTGTGTATAAGAATCACGGACAAAATATCTGGTCGAAATTTCTGCCGGAAAACATATCTGGGAAATGGAAAAAATATCTGTGTCTTTGTCGTAATACATGTTGGTATTTATTTTCGCAATGTAATTTATTACAACCCGTCTGTATGTTTGAGTAGTAGAATTAAACTATCACAGTGGGAAGTTTGTATGCTTACCACCAAAAAGATCTTTTAATATTATATATATAAACATTTAAAAATTACAAAAATTAGATTTTGAATAAATTCATTTTTAAATTTAAAAAGGGATTAATAGGCCATCCTTATTGAATCACTCTGTATGTTATTATAGTTTAAATAGGTAGGTAGATGTATTATTATTAATGTTCGAACTGTCTATCAAATGTTAATTTATATTGATCAACTCTGCCTACCTTACGGTTTTAGTAAAATGCAATTATTTAATAAGAATTTATGTAAATTATTTAGCTGGGATTGTACATTTGTACCCTTTTGTATGCAAATTCTTCTGACACTAGCTTTAGACTGTCAAAAAAAGTGTACATTCTATCGGTATAATTTTTTGACCAAATTTATTTTTCAATTTTAAGTTAAAACTAAATTTGATTATAATGACACACATTTTCTTTCCCAGTTTATTTCTAAAATTAATTACACAATGCGTTCAATTTCATGTCCATATAGACTATAATTTTTAATGCTTACATGTTTGATTTTTTTATTATTATCATGTAGATTATGATAGTGTAGTACTAATACATTTGTAAGGTTGATACATTATGTTCGGATAAAGCGTATAAAGTGTATATAATACTACATTTTCTCAACTATTCTTTATCATAGTTGATAAATTTACATTTAATTTATTTATTTTGTATTGCATATTATATTATATTTGTACGTATAATTGTGCATAAGAATTTGAATATTTTGGTTTTTTTATAATATGGGTTAAATTGTATTACTTTATAAATACATCGGTGAAATTTACTTATTATTGTAAATCCAACCGTAAAATCGACATGCGCATATTAAACAATCGAGTAACCCTTGTCAATGTACATATTATATATTTTTATATACGTACATCATGTACCTATAACCTAACAAGGTGTATTGTGTACATAAAGGTTATCGGAATGGTAAAATGCATTAACGCGACTACGAGTCTTACAAAAACGGGACTATACGCGGAGACATTTTATATTTTATAATTTGCCCGTATCATTCGCGGGCAGACGACTTAACAGTTTTCGGCGTAGGGTCACATTCACATGCTTATATATATATAACATATAATATTATATTGAAGGGTAAATAGGTATACATCTTTGCACGCTAAACAAAACGGTTTTCAACGACCGTCAACAACAAAAATTATACAATAAAAAGGTCCGATCCCGGGTCGGGTGCTAACACATTGTAAGTATAATAAGTTATATATATATATATAAACACAAACCGCCCACTGAGTTTGGACATACACTCGGAACGTGTGTAGGTTGTGGCGAAAACCTGTAGTCGGTTAAAATAATAATAATAATATCAAATGGACCAGTACAATAATAGTATACGTATATATATAAATCGGTCGGACGACAAAGCGATTTTCGTTGGACACGTGCAATATTATTATTATTATTATATTGCGGAGTACTGTCGCACATATTGCGGTGCAAAACAATTTATCAACGTCATATATATATATATATACGAGTTTAATACGTATACCCTTGAAGCGAATATATATATTATACACACACACACACCATAACTGCCGCCAGTTCGCCACCACACACATCAGCCAATAGTTTTGCGGTACTGTGTACGGCGTACCAATACACACACACATATATATATATTTATTTTTATTACTCTTTCGAGTGCGACGGTTTGAAAAAAGAAAATTTTTGTTGCTACTGTATATATATGTTCATTGGTGCGCATCTCTCTCTGCAGCGTTGTGCGGGCTCTGCTCGATAAGTCCCCCATCGCGAACGGTGGCGATTCGACCCAAATTTCTCGGTAGTAGCAGGTAGTAGAATAGTAGTTGTATATAATAATATTTACTGTACAGTCGGTGGTGAGATATATCACTGTTTTACGACATCACACGTCATCCCGCCTGCCTCACATTCAACAACCTAATTTTTGTTTCGTTATACTTTTACCCGAAAATTTGTAACGGTACGGATTATATTATTGCATTGCGTATAACTATGCAATAATATATGGAACTGTCATATGTTATAATAATATAATATACCCTACATACGTACGACCACCCTGCAGGTCTTTTCTACAGTTTCGCTACTCCAGCTGTGCAGCTGTAACGTACACGCATGCGTATGTTGTACGTTCGTAACGGGATAATTTGTTCGCGCTATACATGTCTCGAAGGACACCTCACGCATAGCTGGAGAAAAGGACAATTATCATATATATTTATAAATTTCGTCGCGGAATTGTGAAGAATTTCGATGTGTACACGCCGTCTCTAGAGAGACCTTAAGCTTCACCGGGAAGGTATATATGTACAGAAACTATAATGCGTATACTGTCAAACGTCTAAGGCCGCGCAGACGCGTTATACCAAATGACTCCCAAGGCTCGAAGGGTCTATATCGACGTGTTAGGTATATTATACGCTTCATGCGCAATTGATCAGACGAGAAAATTGACTTGATGGTTTATAGCTATTATATACCTACGTACTACGCAGGTATTAGGTATATACCTACTATATATTTTTCGACGTAATAATCATGTGTTGTAACTATCGTAACTGAATAATTAGACATTGAGACAATACAATAACCTGATGAGGTTAAATGCAGCCACCGTCATATTATATTATTATTATTGCCTTGATAGTTGAATAGTTGATAGTGAATAATAAAGCCCCCCAAAACCGCAAAATCGTTTTTCCTAACTTTTTTATCTTTTATTTATGTCACATATATTTTAAGGTACGCATGCAAAAAAGTAGATATTTATGTTTTTATTCATTATAAAAAGTTTAAACTATATGTTATTGAGGTAGGTACCTAATAGATATATAGGTAATTAGTGCATACCTAAATGTGCCAAAAATAATATTTCTTATATGACGACATAAGACGAAGTCGTCAGTGAGTCAGCAACGAGTTACATAACCCTTTGGACATTCCAAACTATGTATATAGATATACCTATATATATAACACACAATACCTCTCATTGTTTACCACTGTGAATAATAAATTCATGGACAGTGTTATTTTTCTATTTTTTATCAATCTAGTTCGGTTTTTTTAATTTTAATCGGTTTTCAATTATCTGATATTCTTACACGTAAAAGTGTTCATAATTTTGGCGTCGTTATTGTTTAAAAATAATTTTCGGCATTGAGCTCAAAATGCATTATTATCTATTATATATTTTTGACACTTGTATAATACATACCTATATATATTATACACTTGACTAACTATATACATTATACATGTTATGTAGTAGGTATGTAGGTACAGTATATACTGTACACATTATATGTAGGAAACTTGATATAATAATTGTATATATATTTGTATTTTACAGGGGGGTTGAATCTGTATTATATATGCTTAAAAAGACACTGTCTATTATCTCATAATAAATACAGGTCAAAAATAAATATATATATACTATAATGATATATTTATACATCTATTGACGATGCAGCAGTGATGTTTCCGCTAACGAATTGAGATTTTCATCGTATGACAAAAAAACAAAAACAGCACTCCTAAAGCGGTTTGTCAAATGCATATATACGAAATAATAGGCTAAATAGAATGATTAACGAATGTAAAAAAAAAACCTACCGGAGAGAATGACACGATACGCCGACGCCACAGAGCTGTCACCAGTCATCCGGACAATCGATTGCGGGGGAAAAAAAAATTGAAGGAAAAAAGCATTGACCCACTTGCGGGCCCGTTGGATACAGTTCAACCGTGAAACAGCCCAGATATGAATTGCCACAAAGGTAATAATAATAATACAACCATAGACAAGATAGTAGTTATATATAGTATAATTTTTATGTGGAAAATAATAAAACACGCGGACACGGCTTGTTTTTAATTTTATGATAAAATTAGTGTGAGTCATTTGAATGGGTACGTATAATATTAAGTGCAGGTTCCACATACCCATAAATATTATATATAAAGAATAATAAATTCACAATTTCACAATAATATTGTTTTATTATAGGTAATTGTTAAAATATAGGTACATATCTTAAACAATTTCTTGCCAATAATTGTATACACTAAGTAACTGCAGCACAATCACAAAGTAAAACCAATACGCAATTATGAATGATAATATTTTTTGTAATAATTAGAAGTCAACAATACATTATACCTATAGGTATACTATACAGAGGTATATTTATTTAAAGACTTCAACGCCCGCTGTGTTCATAAGACTTAATATATTATATTGTTTCAACTGCAATATACCTGTTATATATATTTAACTATAATGATCAACGATGATCAACGAGGATCCTCATACATTTTTTTTAAGTGAAATTACGAACCAATACAAAAGTATATCTATCGATATTTTCCATATCGCAGTATACGGTATACCTTATATAGGTAGTACCTATACTTATTTAGTATAATTGTATGTTAGATATAGTTACATATATATAATATATTAGTTGATGACGCATACCTATATATTTTGAGGCTCTGTGTTACGCGATGCGTATAATTTGTGCTCAAAATATTCGTGATGACTGGGCAACAAGTGATGACTTTTAAACGAGGGTGATGCGTGGCGCGTTATATAGACGAAAGGTAATAAGCCCAATTATTATACTCGTTTCGGCAAAATCAGTACATCTATTTGAATAATAGGTTTATAGTGTCATGGGGTGTATATTTAAAATGTTGAAAATATTCTTAAAGAAATTGCAAAAAAGTTATAATCTCCGTAAATATATGTATGTACAATATCGGTCGATGGCCCCCACGTGCGGATATAATAATATGACAACTGCGGCGACATAAAAGTATACAGTCGCAACACACATACGCGTGCAATGACGTCATTGAGAAGAAGAGAGAAAAAATAACAATGTATACATGAGACAATATATTAAATTGCGACCAGTCCGGATGAGCCATTTGCGACCGTCGCTCGCGGTGCCAGGCGTTCAACATCGCGGTATAGTCGAGCGAATAATATACAGCATTTACTATACAGCGCGTATAATACCTATATTATACAGAATACAGATAAGTACCTTTTGTATACCTACATGACCACATATATTACCTATATATATTGGTGGAGGTATGGGAAGTAGTGGGGAGTTAATAAGGGGAGAGGAGGAGGAGGAATACTTTTACTGAATCCGTTCATTATATATGTACTTATACGCGACATACGGTCAGGATGAAGTATGTATAGTGAATACACTGTACAGCATATATATATACGTGTAAACGTGTATACACGCGCACAACATCCGGCTAGACTTATGACACGGTAACCCGGTTCGCGCGCGGCTTGGCCGACGATCCGGACTGTCACTTTTTATCGTCCGCATGTACTTCCTCCTCTCCCCATACCTAACGTTCACACACATACACACACATACACACACACACACACACATACTTGTACATTTCTCCCGACTTCCACGCTGAGGCTATCCCACCGACTTCCTCCCCGCACGTATACCGCGTTTTAAAACAAAACACTATAATCACTTACGATTCGTTCTAGACACATACGCGGTTTTTGACGCATAATAGAAAGACAATTTTTTCGTCACAAATGTACCGCACGTAGCCACGTATCTATTATAATTATTATTATAATATTAGGTATCCGTCTGCGATCCATTTTGTATAATATTATATGGACGGTTGCGATAAACGCTATATAATTGTATAGTCCTATAATAATACTAAACTTTATGAATCGCAAACAATTAATTTACTTTGCTATTATAATCGAAAATACATTATGAATTATGAGTTTTGAGAATTGCATATTCATTAAGAACCGCGAGGGTATAGTTTATTGAACACAATACCTATATTATATAGTACAGGTATACCTACTCGTATACGTGTCATAGATCGTATATAGTGTATCGTATCGTATATATAGTATAGAGTACACACAACAACAAAATAATTTGACAATCGTTTCGATTAATATACTAACATGTAACATACCACTTAATGCCTAATAGAGAAGATTATATATAATTGTCCATGGGCCTTAAAAACATAACAAGATTATTTAATTTTAAATAATAAGCAATGTTTTCTTTACAATAGGTATTTTTAAGTTATTAACATAACATACAATGTATTATGCATTTATGTAATATAAATACATTTATTTTAAACAGTTAATATCTTCAAAAAGCACAGATTTAATTATTTTCTTTGGATATATGAAAGATAAAAATTAAAAATAGAAAATGAAGGGAAATGACATAGTACTATAAACTACTCAAACATACTAGTATGTGTACAATGCACACTATATAGTATATAGTATATAGTATATATATAATCAATTGGTTTGTAAACAATGTCAGCGCAATAACAAGATGATTTAGTATATAATGCAAAGTTAGTTTAGTATATTATATTCATTATGACTTGAAAAATACTTAACTAATTGTAAAGTAACAGTTATTGTGGTATTTAAGGTTTGCAATTAAGAAGTTTTGCTTGTATAGAACTATATATACATACATATTACATATAATATAAATGTATATACAATTCCAAAATTACCAATATAATTTTACGATTGTCTATTCACGAAAACCCGATTTTTGTTGAACAAAGTATTTTATAGAAGTTTTACTACTCCGAGTGACCTCCTGGCGAGCGTACGGTACTTTTAGAACATACCGTATATAGTTTTGGAATAATTTTTTTTAACATTAGGAACCGCAATTCATCTAATTCAATTATAATTCATTAATTTTTGTAAAAAAATTACAATTCTTAAACAGACCATATTATTAAGCTCAATAGCTGTTATAATATAATTTTATATGAGTTTAGAAATAGGATATAAAACCACGGTAACTTATGATTTAATTAAATTAATTTTAGATCTTGTTAATGAAAATATTTCCGTTATAATTAGATATTTTTTTTCATTAATTAAAAAATAATTAAATCTTCTACTGTAGAAAAACCCGTGAGCCGTTTAAAACGAACGTTAGCAAATAATCATGAAAACATATTAAGGTAAATAGGTAGGAATGTTGAATCATATTTAATTTTAATAAGTATTACACCTATAACTACTATAATGTGGACAATACATTATAACACATTTTATAAAATTGTCCTTCAATATTCATAACATAACCAAATTGAAACAAATATGTTTTTAATGAGTTTCACGAACGTTGCTCAAAATTAAAACTCAAAAATATTTTTGGTTCATTCGTATGAAATGGTAGAAAAATTATCAACAAATTTAATTTTGATACTTATCACACTAATACTTCACTTTTTCGGTGTATCGTTGATGAATGAAGTATTATTAATTGATAACACTTGATTTACGGCTACGGTCTGTGTGTGCGTGCGTGCGTGCGTGTGTGCGTGTGTGTGTGTGTGTGTGTGTGTGTGTGTGTGTGTGTGTGTGTGTGTGTGCGTGAGGTGAATACTTCAACGCGGCATACACATATATATAGAATATAACGTGCCACATTCTCAACAAACATAACGGTATACACACCTACTCTTCAATTGGTTCTCAAACTAATTAAAATAAAATGGTTTTTTTTTAAATGGTTCAATGATTGATGTAATAATGATAACATTCGTGGGTAATACTATTCAAAATAATGATAAATATACTTATGTAATTAATTTTAATGATTAAATTGTGTGATTCCTATAATCCGCCACAAGCACGACATTGTGTTTACGAAAAAAAATAACTGATTCTAAGCAGTATAAACGTATAATATTACTATTTACTAAAAATATCGATAATAATATTATTAATTGTCTTATAAGACATTATGAATTTATAAGATACAAATTGTAATTGGCCAGCGCGCACATAATAGAAACCACTGGTCGACGGTGGTCAGCAGTTCGACCCACTGGCCCATAACTTCAAGACGCATGAGTATACGAATAGTACGATTTTTATTCTTCTTATAATTCTAGAACGCGACCATTCGAAAAAATTGCATTAGTAACAATACAAAGGCTAATGTAGTTTTAATTGTTTGTACATTTAATATAATTGTCTAAATATTAAATCAATTAATACACAACAATATAATAATAATTAAAATATTCTGCTTTAAATGTTTAAAGTGTACCTAATATTATTCAACAATACCTACTATGTTCAAATACAAATGGTTTTAAACTGAATAAATGCACAGATATGTAGGTATATAATATATTACATTATACAATTACATATACCTATATTGAATTTTTAAACTCATTTATAGCTAAGTTTGAAATTAAAAATTGACAAACATAATTTACGTACTGTGGGCAATTGGAACAAATTTGATACGAAGATAAACGATTTTTCCCGGAACCAAAATCTAAACCGGATGAAAGAGTCTTCGTGGAGATTTTTATCTACATCACCTTATATGAGCGCTGATAATTATATTAATGTCACCTGCTGATGCGGGAGCCTAGGTCCGGGAAGCCGAACACAACAACTGTATTATACAAACATGACCAAAAACGCGTTATAATTAGTGGACTATTATAATATAGTATCCATTTTGTTGACGAAATGTCCCCGAAGTCAGATGTGTTGGTTATTTGAGCATTACATATCCCTAGGGCCGTATTACATTTTTGTCAAAGAACAGTCTATACGCTCACAGATATATTATACATAAAATGATATAATAAATACTAAAAACTACGTAACACAGCGGGACACATGAATAATTGACAGATGAAATTTGCATCTTTTGTTTTGCCAACATTTGTAGACATGGTAAACAGTTGAAACAGCATGTGAACAATTTGAGGCGTTTATGTATAAGTTACATATATTTTATAACACAATTTAGAATTGAACGAATTCAGTCGTTAAAGTCTCCGGTCAAAAGCAATATATTAGTAATCGCATAATATTACTGACTAATGTTGTTATTATCATGTTTCAAAATAACGCACCTAGGTATACTGAGGTTTTACTTGTTGAAAAAAAAAATTATATAGGTAGTTATTATACAAATGGAAGCTTTTTTATGTATATATATATATGTATTATATAACATTAGGTATATATGTACATTCGAGCTAAACATGTTTATATTAATGTTAACTAGCAGTCAATTCAGCCATCATGTATATGTAAAAAAATAGGTATACTCATGCAACTGGGATGTTCGACACTAATATAATATGGAACCCTGTTGGACGAAAGATTTTGTTTTTTTTATGTATAAGCTCAACATTTGGTTTGTAAGGTCACAAGTAAAGATCCGGAAGAATATGTTTTAAATCACCGTCGGAAAAACTGTAATCCAAAATTTGTTGATGAATTTACCTGTTGATCATTAAAGGGCGAGTCCTCGTCGACGGTCATTCACCCCGAGAAAAATTATAAAAACAATAGCTATTTTTCACAAGGTCATATTTGTTTACCGATTATAATTTCTTTAAAAAAAATATTCGAATTTGTTCACCTGTAAAGACAGAAAAAGTCGGCCTCGGATTTTTCGTGGAACCTACTTGTGAATTGACCATAATAATAATATAAGGATGAGAAAAGGGAACTATCGCAAGGAATTTGAAAGCATACGAGGAAATGATAATTCCCGAGGGACATTTTGCTATTTAAAAATAAACATACAACGTGTTCCAAACTTCTGGAGCCGGAAATTCCGAACAAAGAAAATTACAAATCATTATCGTGTAGGAATAGTGCGGAGTTAAAAGTTGTGCTTTTTATAAGCTCACAGAGACACAGACGTCTGGAACACTATGTATTTTATGCCACTACAGCGTATGTATGTTTTAAGTCTAAAATAATCGAGCTTACTGTTACAGCAATCAAAAGTAATCACGTAGGCTTTTCGTAAACAATAGCGGTAGGTATACACACGCTAATATAATATATTCGCCAAGTATACAAGTCTGCTGAAGACGGTCGCACTGCTGGGTTAAGACACACTCGTATATATATGCCGCACTTCACCACCGCACTTGAATATAACGAATAGTAAACAAATATAAAAATTGTCGCGAAAAAAAAAACTACGACAGATGCAATCACACCGAAAACAAAAAAAAAAAAAAATTCGAATAACTTATAAAATCGACAAAAACGGCGTTCGGTAGTCAAAGTACAAAATATATATAAGTACTGTCGAAAAAGTTATCGTCTTCGACCGCTCGTCGGCATAAATCCACGTCCGGCGCGTCCGCGAGATACTATGCGCACCGAGTGTATTGACGCGTATGCGCGTGCACCGGCGGTCGAACCGAGCGGGGCCTCTGCCAGGGGGGTCAAGGCGGGGAGACCGCGGGGTGGGGCACCACCGCCGCCGTGGTGGGGTGGAATGGAGGCGACACGGCGGCGTGCGTTTTTTCCCTTCTCTCTTCCACTTGTATAGGTTTATGCCATAAACATAGGTATGATATTGTGTACGTTTATATTATAATATAGGTACGACGCGTTCTACCTGCTCCGCGGCGGAACCGGTCCCCCTTTTTGGTAGGAGTCGCGCACGCGGTGGCGGCGGCGTTACACTAACCTAGTTTAAAAAATACTACACGCGGGCAATGACGCCACGCAGCCGCACCGCCACCGCACTGCACCGCACCGCCCATGGTGTACACCTGATGAAGACGGCGGCGGTTGAGGTGGCGACGGGCGGTATAACGTAGTTGTATGTTTATATGTAGGCACGTACCTCTGCTATAATATCGTAGCGGCGCGGGTCGTTCTCCTCCCGAAATTATTGTCCTTCAACTTGTGCGCTTACGCTCTGCTGCTGTCGCTGCTTTTCTTCGTCCTCTTTTCCCGTGCACGGGTATCACAAACAATATTCGGCCGTCAGGCAGACCTCACGGAAGAACGAAAAAACCATTTTCTCGACGTTTATTTTATATTATATTATGAAGAAATATTAGTTTTCAATGTCTAATACTATAATAATAGGATATGATACATTTCTCGCCATCGCGATCCGATAAGACGCGCGGAATTACAATTTAATTTAACTCGGACCGTGACGTTTCAGGTGAGAATTGGCGCCTGGGAGAAAAATGAAAGTCTTCAGTGAAAACATAACACACTTTTGTTCAAAAAAATCTTAATGAAATTTTGCTACAATAACAACAAGGAGAAAAATTTCAAGTGTATAACGCGTAAAACTATTTAATTCTTGTGTATAGTTTTTAAAATTTATAACTAAAAAAATAAAATCTATTATTACGAATTATATTATTACATTCAATAAACATTATAAATTATGATGTTAATTAAACCTAATTACCTAAGTGTATTTAAAAATGAAAAAAAAATGTCTGAAAAATTAGACATTCGTCTTACTTTGCTAATAGTTAAGATAAACAATAATAATTAGATACTATAAGTTATTATTACTTCGGTATTGTATCCGTCCTTCGTTCTATTTAGACAAAAGCATAAAACGTAATATTTCAAAATCTTTATAGTGTTAATTTAATTTTTAGATATTAGATTATTAGAAGATACTACCTACCATTGATTATAAATATTAATTTAGAATTACTTTTGTAATACTAGTATTTATATTCAATGATACTACGATAGCTCAAAAATAAATACACATACATAATAAAGCAATAGATAAAACATTTTAGCTATAATATTTACATGACAATTATATCTATAAATATGCCATACTGAAAAATTATTTTTATGGAATTTCCAATTTATATGTCATATTAAAATGAGTGTACATGTATATTATATTGTGTTATGGATAAGTAACCTACCTAATAAATAGTTCAGATTATTGTTTTTATTAAATTAATTACATTGAACACTGTATAATATTATATCATTTACATTATTAATATAGGTAGTGTTTAGATATTAATTTTCAATTTTTCATATTATTAGAACATTTATCATTAGTTCTTTTATACGTGTTTTTAATTATTTAAAAAGTCATTAGTATTTAGTGAGAAAATAATGAAAATGCTTATAGGTACATTTAATGGGAGTTTAAAAGTTATATTAGGTACCTAATACTATCCCTACTTACCTGTATAATATAACTAATGCAATTTTACATTGAAATACCTAAGTACATGTTTGAATGATTCTGAAAATATAAATCTACCTATATAATTGAATATTACTAGTAATTTTAATTTTAATTATATTTAATTTAATATATTTTATGATCATGGAATTCCATCGATTACAAGATTATTTACATATGTATAATTTAATAATAGTATTATTCAAATGAATTTAAGAATTTTACAACGTCAATGAATTATAAAAATGTTAATTTGTGTTACCTACTAATATTGTATATTTATTAATATAATAATATGCCATATTATACAAATTTGATATATTTCAGACATCTAAATACAAAATTGTATTAAAATAATAATATGCATAGAGTGTTTTTATTATTTTAAAATAAATTAACAGAGGTTAGGTTAGTACTAACCTATATAAATAATTTAGTATTTACTCAAATTGGTTTCCTATCCAAAGTACGAAAAAATGCATTTTTTCCTAATAACCTTGGATATAACTGGATTTATTAATAAAATAAATAATAAATAATATACATTTTTCTAAAAAATCTTTCTTAGAACTTGATAATATGTTTTAACTTTTAAGTATAAATTAATTTTGTAAATTAATAATACCAACTTTTAAAACTTACAGTATTATTGCATACCATACAATAATAAATTTATGAAATATTTAATAATTTAACTATATCTCTGTATCTTGATGCCATAGGCAAAATTGTGTTGTTGGCTATTATTGTCAACAAAATATATTTATACATATTATGCCTTATTGACTAAAATAAGCATGTTTACCATATATATTGAGAAAAAAACAAATATACTATATAAGAACTATTTAAAATCGAGTGTATCATGTAGGTACTTGGATTTATATTTATAGGTTAAGTTGGTACTTCATTTTTACATTATTATTATAAAGTCGTGTACTCGTGTCATAATTTATACATTTTTTACTTCTAAACTCCTAAAATCTTATTTTTACTAGTTCTATACAAAAACGCATCCATATTTTCAGTATTTTCTACAATTATTAGAAGACTAGTTTTGTATTCGTTAACTTCTAAATTCCTTATTATAAAAATTATTTATTAGTTAAAGTATAATAGTATAATAAATATATCATTGTACTTAATAATATAATTAATAATTATTAATAAATACCTGTTTTATGTCATACACTCTAAATAAATATGTAAGTTTGGTATTGTACAATATTATTTTGCTTTTGCAATTATTACGGCTTAGTATTTTACTAATGTGTACCCACACTGTACACATTACGAGTTACTACCTACCTCGTATAAAACGTATGGCATTTGGCAAATAAATTGTAAAAGTGAATATTATTTTTAACTCAAAAAACGCTTTAAGTTCTGATATTTCAATTAAATACTATATATTTATTTGTATATTAGTTATTTAGTTATACTTATACCAGCACTTTATTTACACAACATTGAATATCGGAATAGGTACTCTTCTATAAAGAAGAAATAGAAATGTTTGTAAAATTGTTATGACTACCTATGGGTTATGGCCGACTTTTGTTATTTTTTTAAAATTACAATTATTGTATAATCATAAGCTATATAGACCGGACAGTTAATATTATTATTTTATAAATGTATAATATTTTATTTTAGATATGTACACCTTTGTAGAACGGCCCACTATAAAATATCATTAAAAATTTAAAAAGCTCAAGTAAATTATTTACTATATCGCCGTTTGTTCCAACGTATACACACATTAATTCATACATATTACAATATTACATATTAAATACAATTAGCCGTTAGGTATGATAAATAAATTTAATATAGGAATTAGGAACCATAGGTACTTAAAATATAACTTATATTACTTATATTCATTTTAGTATAGGTTTATATTTTTGTATAGTTTTATTAATTACGACTGTTTCAAATTCATATACCAATACCTATTGTACCTAAATTATGTGTCAGTTTAACTTTAATGTTTTAATATCTCATATTATGCGATTTGTTATCTGTCTATGTTTCTATATATGTATTATAATGTAGACCAATTTAATTTACCGTTTGGGGTGTTAATAAATTAATATAAATTATTATTGCTTTAATAGTTAAATTGATCCTAAGGATCATTTTATCGTCATTTATATATCAATATAAAATAATATATATTATATTGAATACTTGAGTCATTTATAATAAAACTATACAACATCTGTAAATACAAATATCCACAGGTTAGATCCACAACATATTAGGAAAAGTATATTATTGATAATAACGATAACTCAGAAATATGTTTTAATTCTAGCGCAGGTACTTTAACTGATTCAAAATTGTAGTATCAGTGTATTTATTTTATTGTGTAAGTTGCAAAATAATTAATATTTCCGATTTAAGACATATTTTACTTTTTCAATAAAAATAAAACATCAAAATTAATAATTATTTGAATTTATACAAATATTCCAAAAAAAGTTTTATTTATTAAAATTATAAAAATTAATAACTATTCAAACTTCTATATTACAAAATGTATCAGTTAGGTTACTAAAAATGTCTTCCATGGTGGTACTAAAAATGGGAACTTCTTAATTATTTTGTCTCCCGCACAATAACGGTATAGACCGCGTGTGTATATTCTTCCATCCAAACTGTATACCTTCACAGTACTAAGGTCATAAGGTATCTCCCTCGCCTCAGAGCCATATCGTGGACCGGCAATTATCATCTATACGTGACGGCCTGATGATAATACATGAGGAATTACTGCACATTATCGTGGCCTAACAACAAAAATATTCAGCAAAACTCCAAAGTCATGTATTAATCATGAAACAAACGGTTTTTACGTTCCCGTTTTCGCATAGCAGAAGCGTAGTCCACGTACGTTGTAAAAGACAAACCACAGGCGGTCACTAAAGGGTCTCACAAAAAACCAAATAATGAAATAAATTATTTAAAACAAACTAATACCGTTTTCATTCATAACAGACTTGCTGACAAAAATTTGCATAAAATTCTACATAACGTGTTTGTATTTAAAATATTAATTATTAATTACCTATGTGGCTATAACATGTAAATAACACTTTAAATGTCATCAAGATTTAACCAAAATTAAATAAACTTTTGATTAAGTTAATATTCCCGTAAAGAAACGTGTGATTAATTATTTATTCAAAATGTAAATGACATCGATTAATATGATTATACATCTGCTGGTTAAAATGTGTTTTTGGAACAATAGAAAGAAACGAACACTTGATCTCTATGTTCGCGCAACCGTGATAAGTTTGTTGTACGAGTGTTGAGAGTATGTAAATTGGTTAATGGTTTTAAATAACAAACGTGTTTTAAAATTGAAACAATTATAACGAAAACTTAATTCTTTTTTAGTATACTGCAGTGTTCTTTAATTCTTTATAGTAATATTACAATTTTGAAATAAAAAATAAATATATTATAGGTATAATGAACTCATTTAGATAAAAATTATTATATAGCTTATTTTTCATAATATTTTAAGAAGGTTTTTATTCAATATCATGTTTTTAGATAGATAGGTACATATAAAAAGTAAAATACCTATTTAAACAAATATCTAATAACCATAGTTTGTTTGAATCGAGTAAAATTTAACTATTTTAATTTTAGGATTTACATTATTTTATTTTAAAGATAAATATGATTAAAATACAAAAAAAAAAAACATAATTAATTCTGCCAGACTGTAAATAAACAAAGTTCATTATGTTTTAGGGAAACATTCAACAAACAGATTGTAACTGGTAACAATATAAACAAATCACAAGCCACAAGCAAAGATATACATAGTATAATAATATAATATACAGGTACATATAAGCTATATCTATAGGAAAAAAATCTGTCATACAAACACAAAAATAATAAAGAAAAAAAGTGGGAACGTACAAGAAAAATAGAAAAAATATGAACATACAAAAAAAAGAAAGAAAGAAGAAAAAAATAATAAAAAAGGAGAGGGAGTGAGGAAGAAAAAGAGAGAGGGCAAAAAGTGGCCACGACAAATTCAACTGGTCGAATTTTATTGGGCTGTTCATAAGAGATGCGCGTGTTGGTACAAGCCGACGGCGATCCCGGATGTAGGTCATCGAGCCGGATGCATTCTTATACTATGTACAGTCGTCCAGACGTTTGGGCGGCCGCGTCTTAGAACTAGTCAATTTCAGCTCCTCCTGTCTTGCCAGTGTGCTACCACCATACTGTATAATATGTAATAATGTTTGGTTGTAATAATAAAAAAAACTACTGGACAAGGTGAAAAGTAATATAATAAGATATCCATAATGGAAAAAAACACGCATAACATATATATATATATTCCGGGAAGAACCTTGAACTTGTCGCAAACATAACAAACATATCAGTATAAAAGACCTCCCATAAATTGAGTACGTACTGTACCCGCTGCAAGAAACATACAAGTTTTAAAACTATACCTAATATTATATAGTAGGTGGTCACTGGTATACGTCATCATTTTTGAGCAATAAGAATAATTAAGAACCTTTCCCTTTTAGTCTACTCAACTTGCATCCTTTCGATAATTTTAGTTTTTGCCAAAATTAATTTTAAATAAAATTATGAAAATGTAAAGTACTAATAAAACAAATGGATTATATTTTTCGCATTAATAACAGCGGTAAAGTTTAATAATATTAATTGTTCTTCAACAAATTAAGAATTAAATAAACATATTGTAAATTAATAATTTATGTTTTACAGCCTATTTATTTATAAACATCAATATTTTTATACATTTTTATAGACATTTAAAGTTCAAATGTTTACTAAATTTAATTTTTAAACAAAAAATTACAAATTTAGTTATTTTTAATTAATTTAAAAATGATTAATGTAAAGAACTCGAAACTCTTCACCATTGCGAATTTATATCATGATTTTATCCACACACGACACACCGTTCTATTAAGCTGAGCTACGGAATATAAGTGTAATATATAATTTAATATATAGTCTTATAAAGCTATAATTATATAATAATGAAATATCATAATATAAATTAATATTTAATAACTATCTATCATATAATAATGTATGCGACTTATTATGCGATATTTGTAGCAAAAATTAGTTCAATTACTAATGGTAATGTAAATAAATTATAAAATATCCTTAAAATCAGGAGTTGATTGATACCGTTTCGCTCAAAATTGGTATTCATATGCAATGATTGAATTAAAATTTAACATAACACAATATTACTCACTTAAGATGTACTTACACTATCGAAAACTACTATATACAGTAAAACGAATGCCCTGGTTTTTAAGTGTACACCTAGATACCATTAAAAAAAAATTAGGACGTATAGCGACTATACTAATTTATTACGATTTAATTTGGATATAACAAACCTATTCACACTACGATACTATATTTTGACTGTGATCTACTTCATAATATAAGAACCTGTAAATAACGAACGTAGACTAATTCCTAGTCTGAGATTAATATATACACAATACTTGGGGATAGGTGACCGATGTGTATTATCTAGGTGCACCGCTCTCGGCAAACGGCTGATGCGCGGGACCGGAGACCGGAAGTGACGAGGGCATAAGGCTCGCAAATATACGTTTATCGTATATAACTCTATATAGACTCATTTCGCTAATATATCATCGCACTATGCAACACAACATTTAGAGCGCTTCAACAGCGACATCAAAACGGTTTAGTTTAGGAAGGCAAAAATATCGACTACGACCACGTTTCCTCAGACAATAATCGATCAACCAGCGACACAGACAGTATTGTCCAACTCGCAAGTATATACCGTGAGTATAAAATAAAATATTTTCCATTCAGAGAATCAGGTGGCTACTCTGATAAAAATAAGTTTCGTTATCGCCAGCCTTTTTTTCAGCGTTCATCGTATTGTTCATTCCCGGACAAACAGTTTTTCGCGTCGTCGTCTTTTAATGCTACCTCAATGATTATTTGTGGTTCACGGAGATTCTCCGATAGGTGACCTAACCTAACCTAATAAGCTATCCTTATGGCTTCGTAAATGAGTTTTTAAGACATAGACACGGTATCTGTTACAGTATAATTATATTTCCTATATACTAAATCTAAATATCCTATACAATACTGAATTAACACTTATTGGATTCCCAATTAATCCTAGAACTTTTTTCCTATAAACTTGTAATAGCCAATCCCCCCCACAAAAAAAATTATTATTCAATTGTTTCCTAAAATATTAATCAACATCTTTAAAATTCAACGGTAATTCTTATTTTTTATTTTTTTTTAAATTATTTTATTTTATTAGTTAATAATAATTTTATATTGTCTATGATAAAATATAATATGGTAAATATCATTAGCTGTATGCATGTATTTGTAAACGATTTATGTCGGTACATTGATACGATTATTATACATCATTTTACAGTATATGTAGGTAATGAACTATAATTATAGATTTATAATATAATACTACAATATTATTATAGCTCAGACAGTATATCGTTATTGTAAATAATGAAACTTAAGTAAATAAATATTTGTTATGTTTTGAATAATTTTTATATTTTTAAATTAATATATATATATATATATATATATATATATATGGAGGGGGCGTGGGCAACGACCTCATCGGTTACTTTTTATGTAATATCAGGAAGGGGCTGTTGGGAAGTTGTGCTATCACTGAATAGCAATCATATATAACTTGGAAAGCATTGAAATAATTAAATATAAATAAATTCTATGCTCAATAAGTATCATATTATTAGTAGGTATATCTATAGTCATATGTAGTATATTCATTGCTAAGGTATGGATTTCTATGTATTTAAAATTTACAAATGTGTACATATATATGCATATATTTTTATTCAAATATGTAACTAAAAATATAAGATACGTAAAAAGTTACTATTGGAATTGTTATTATAATTATACAAAACTGTTTATATTACTAATTATTCAATATTAGGATTCTCGCCGTCCTAAGCTTTCAATAACACTAAGATGTTCACAGTAATATGCAACTACTTGTAACCGAGTACCCCAGCGGTTCTGGAGATGAGAGTGGTGTGTGGGGGTAATTTTGTTTAAAACATTTACGTGATTTAGAGCTTTAAAGAACATTTTTTTACAATTGATATCAACAAATTCACTTCGGAAAATGCACATGTAATTGTTTCCACAACTCAACACAAATGCATGTGCAAGACAAGTCACATGTACCATTTTTGGATACAAAAGTTGTAAACCCGTTTCGGCTTTAACCATGCGTATGGGAGCTGTGACCGATAAAAATTAAAGCACTCTTTCATGCAAAATACCATTGGGCCACAGGATATTTAAAGATAACGAGCAACTGTTGCGTGGTTACATTTTTCAAGGGTCTCAGTATTAAATAAATATGGCTTTGAATCATAATCTGGGTTCAATTTACCAACAATTATTTTTTCTATGTATCTTCCTTCTACATCGGTTGTTTCGTCTATGGAAACCCAGATAGATCCACTTGAAATAGGTTCTCTGATATCGGTCAATGTTTTCTCGTATAGGTCAGGTAAATAATTCTTTCTCCGAGTGCTTTCATCGGGTATTTTGTTGTCTGTGTATTTTTCTAGAAACTTACAAAAATTAGGATTATCAAGTTTTTGCAAAGGTATATCTGCTTTAATTAAAGCTATGCATAAGTCACTGTTAAAATTTTATTCGCTGGAAGTGAAGAGGTGATGAATTGCTGAGTTTTTTAGTCTTTTGTTTTTTGTTTTCTTTATGAATTTCAGTTCCTATGTATTGTGTAACTTTAAAGCGCTGAGCAGTTGATACGGTTTTATTATATATACATTACAGTATAAAACATTAGAATCCGCACGAAACATTTCACCCGGGAATTCGCGCACGTATCTCATTACGAGATCTCTTTTTTTAAGAGCAGCTTTCAGCATTTTTAATAAAACACAGAAGCAAAAAATACGAAAATAGTGATCAAAAAAATAAAAGTTAATAATTTCTAATGATTATAAATTAAGTTCGGACCATGGTATTAAGACGTTTAGTATAAATAATAATAATAATTAATTATATTATTTTTCTTGGTATTTACCCATTTATAATAATTATTATCAACACAATCATTTGTCCACGAGAAAGTACCGACGGCCCTGCGGCCTGTACCCTCGCAAAAGTGTCATTCGCGTCGATCGCCCCTCCCCCCAGCAATCCCCTAAATATGTCTCTGCCGACGATCGCGATCGTCGAGTGTCGTCGACGTAAGGCATAGTTATGCTGCGGGAAAACGAGTTCGTGCGGATGGGAAAAAAAATATACAATAAAATATATAAACAACGTGTTTATGGCGGGAACGAGTTTGGAGATATATAAAGACGAATAACGATATTAAAAAATATACCTACCTATACGATCGGGATTGAGAATCGCGTATGGCGACGACGTCCCACGTGCAGCGACCATCGGCGTTCCCCCGCCTAGCGCTTGCACAAATCTTATCGTGGCCGCAACGCGGCACTGCAGTGCACACGATGTTTATATTATTATGTAGGCCACGCAAGTGCGTGCCGCCGCCGTGGTAGTGTGTATACATATACAATATTATACATATTGTGTGTCTCGTCTGCGTGTGCGTGTGTGCGTGTCGGTGTGTGTGTGTGTGCGTGTGTGTGTGTGCATATTATTTACAATACTTTTTATATATATACGACGACGGCCCAGGCATTAACCTACATGCGTGTGTGTATACCGAATACGTCTTGTGTGCGTGAGTGTGTGCGCGTGCACACAACGACGGACACAATAATAATATAATCCTGGGCCGCCAATCAAGGTCAACAGGACTCTGACGCCCTCGCCGCCGCTATGCCTCATCTGTACGTACCGATCCATCCATCGCGTGTGCGTACCACCACACGTACGACGAGCGGCAGCGTGCAATGGCCTGTGTGACCTTTGCCCGTACCTGCGCCCGCAGTGTTCACCTCCGCTCCAGAGAGAAAGAAAGAGAGAAATAAAGATAGAGTGATAGATTCGGAGAGAGAAGGAGTGAGAGAGAGATCATTAACGCGGCGGGTCAACGACGGCGGTAGGCGACGGAACGCTTCCAACTGCGGATCTTCTCAATCACCGCCGCGCCGAAAGGTCGTCTCAAATGACTATATTATACAACAGGACCTATAGTTTTTGTTGTCGATAATAAAATTGATATTTTATTATAATGGTATAATGTGTATAGAAGACAATTGTAATATAAAGATACGCTCGCCATATCTCTGTATTGTATTGGTATGGCGGCAACTCGTTCGCCTCAGTCGTCGTGGGAAAATAAAATTGATGTAAAAGAACTATAGACCGGAAGACGCGGTTACTATGCACAATATATAAATTATTAAATCGCGTGTAAGCCAGCTGTTCCTCGGTGGGGCGGGCCAGTGCGAAATTTGAAGATGGTCACGAGATTGTTAATGATCGGTCTTGTATTAAATAGGCCAAACTTAAACCGACCGCGGTTAACCTGCAGTGGCGGCTGTAAGTAAAATTGGCAAATGGTAAATAGATTAATAATAATGTATAATATAATATTTCATATATTTTTGTGTACAAGATATAATTTTTAAAATATTTTGACTATTTTGAGTTTATATATTCAAGACATTAAATTCTTTTAGTTTTTTTTCTATAACTAATGTCGATTAAAAATAGAAGGCAAGTGGGCATTCTTCAGTAGAATATATAGTATAGGGGTCGAGTAAGTCACAATGAATGTGTTAAATTTGAATTCAATGATAAGCCGTTGTACCTACCTATATGGCTATATACCTATACGAAAAACGATTCTGACGAGCTGTCACCCTATATTACTAAGTTTATTTTATGATATTATTGCTATTAAAGTAATTAATTAAACTATTCAATAGGTATACAGTAGGTTGTATTAAGTTTTGCCTAAAAACAGAAAAAATTGCGTTTGTGTAAAATATAATAACATACTTAAAAAGTTTCATGTCCTACGAAAAATATTTATAAATTATCACAAAATAACTAAAATCGTTGTTCTTCTCGTTTAAATATTTAATTTAGTCCGAATTTGATCTTAAATGTCTAGGTACAAGTGTGTTCATAAGATATTATTTTTGATTACAGTATGGACTAGTTATGAAAAACCGTGTATTAAATGTTCAAGCCTATTATCTATAAAAATTTATAAATTTTTAACTACAAAATGATACGCAAATGTTCGTGATTTTGACGTATTTTGTAAAAATTTTGTATCTAGCGTCTTTTATATTTTTAAATTTTCTATAGTAAGTACTTATCAGGAACTTTAAAGGTATACCTATTCAATTTTATGCTTCTTGACCCAGCAGAATATTTTTTATTGATATAGTTAAATTAAAAACCATATAAGTTTTAAAATTTCAAATGTTTCTAAATAGCTCAAAAAGTGATAAAATATCTTGAAAATCAAATGTTGGTGAAAATTTCAAGCATTTTATAAAGTTAAAAATTAGGTTATTCATTTCTGAATTACAACAAAATAAGAAAATCGTTCAAAGAGAAATCGTTAATTTACGGATGAATATCTAAGGTCGTAAAAATTTGAACTTCAAACGCTCATAAAAAATTAATGTGAAATCCCGATAAACTTTTTTTTAATTATAGGTAGAAAAACTCACGAGGACCCATGTATTCAATTTTCAAACTTTTAGACCAAGTGAAAATTGTTTTCTGCCCAGAAAATTTTGAAAATTATAATGTCACAATAGGACAGAGACGGAAAATAGTTATTCAAGTGCTGTTTATGTTAGTTAAATTTTAAAAGCGTAAATAATTTCGTTTTTCCTTATTTTTTTTTACTTTTTCCGACGCTTTTGAAAAGTACTGAATTTTGACATTGAAAAGTGTCAACTAGTTAACGTTTTCTATAAGAAACTACCCTCATTGTTAAAAGTCAAAACATTATTTGGATTACTTAACAGGTGCGGTATACGTCATCAATAAATAAAAAACACACGAATCATTGTAAGGTCAATAGATTCATAACTCAGCTCAAAATCTAAAAGGCACGTGAGGTCAAATGCTTCAAAAAATTAAATGATTCTAAAATAATTTTTTATGTAAGGTTATAAGTTTGAATTATGACAACATTTGTCAAAATCGCGGAAATTTGCAAATCATTTTAAAGGTATATAGTTAATATTTTATAAAATGTTTAGTGTTTAAAAGCAAGGCTTGAAAATGTAATATGATATAAGGTTCCTCATAAAAAATTCTTATTAAAACACAAAATTCTAAATATATATATACCCTATTTTTTTTATAGACATTTGAAATTCAAATTTTGACTTAATGGGACATTTAAGAGAAGAATAAGTAATTTTTAGCGTATTATTCGTAGAGACTTGAAATTTTTGCGTATATTATTTTATTTAACATTTTTAATATACTTACTTATCTAATGACATTTTCAAAATATTTACATTAATTTGAAGCTATTGCCTATAGATACTTATTCCGTATTTCGTAGTTTACAGATACTATTATTATAATAATAATTAGTAGATAGAACAATAAAATATAAAAGCGAAATGTTAGGCAAACATTAATTGTTCAACTTACCGTAGTAATAGTAAAATTAATTTCAATAATTCCAAATAAATATATAATATTATGTAATAAAATATACTCGATACTATAGGCTGGAAACCTGTTAGAACCGTTTTTCGTACATAATTCAAATATTTAATGATAGACATTATGCCGGACTTGGAACTTCAAACATTAATAGTTCGATTACTTATCACCTATGTGGCTATGGGTATATTATGTCCTAAATACGATAAACCAGTGGGTCACTAATTGATATTTTTAAGGCTGTAGCCATTTTCCTCCAAAAACGAGATACCGTTTTCCTCCACTGTTCATTTTCCTCCAAAAAAAAAAAAAAATAATTTTTGACCATTTTCCTCCAATACATGAATCTATTAATATAATAATAAATTATAGTACGAGTATTTAGTATATTCATATTCATGTGTCTGTCCATCTCAATGTGTTTAATCATAATAATCAGTGACAATTTTACTGAAGATACACAATATAACAATATAAGTATATACGTATATACCCGTATGTTGTATGTACGTATCTTTATTAGGCTTAATTAAAGTTACAATCGACTGTTATAAACCGCGTGTGCTGTCGGACACTTGGACTAGCGTTTTTCCCTAGCCGATAAGAACGTGACTAGAATTTAATCAACAGATACGCGCAAAATGTGATCCTAGCCATACTCTATTTTTATAATAAAAAAACTGACTAAAATATTGGAGGAAAATAGACATAATTTTAGTCAAAAATAATGTGGAGGAAAATGGAAACCAACCTTTTTTGTTTTTGGCGGAAAATGGACAGTGGAGGAAAACGGTATCTCGTTTTTGGAGGAAAATGGTCCCGCCCATTTTTAAAGGGCCACATTATAAATCTTAAAAATTTTTACGGGCTATCAAAATTTCAGATGTCGGTAAAAACCAATGAACAAAAATACTAACTTACAATATTACTCTAAAACGTATATTATTAATGGTTTTTACTTTTTTTCTCTCGTCTGCGAACAGGATAAAATTTGTCACCTGAAATAAACTATAACTTATCATGATAAATTGAAAATATTAATTCGGAACTTAAAACTTATATAAAACTAATTTATACTTACCTACTTAAAATCATGAGATTATATTTAATAATATTATCTATATTGATTTTCTAAAATTTAAATTCTTTGTTTGTTAAAAACAAATTTTTTGATTCCTAAATAGTATAAATGAATTAATTATTTGTTTTTGACACATACTCAGTTATGTGGGCATAGCAATTATTACCTAATTACATATTTATTAGTATGAGTAGTGGGTACCTTTTTTTTTCATCAGTTTTAAACCGGCGTCTCCGGGGGAAATTCTTTCGCAATACTTCCGCGGCGCTGAGTAGTTACTAACTAGTATACCTACCTATTATACTGCGAACTGTTGAGTGATACCAATAAATTTATAAATTTATTCGAATCTTTAATTTAACTTCAATGCTAAAATCCAAGGATATTAAACTAGGCCCGTAATACATACTACACGATCAGAGGATTTTATAATAACAATTTGGGACAAAAATTGTACTATTATTTCATGATAACAACCGATATAATATACATTTACAAGGGCCCTTGATGAGTTGACTTATTCGCAGTGGAAAATCTGTATTCTTCCAACGCGACAACCGTGACTAGAAACATCATGTAAAAGAATACACTATGGTGTGGAAAACCACGACAAAGAAATGACTTTGCTTTCTCTTTCACGCAGCATCCCGGCTGGAGTTTTCATGCTCTACTTATCTAGCGCTGCATTCAAGAAACAATGCTCACATCATGGACGGCTGTTCTAAAATATTTCCCTAACATTAAACATTGTACACGTTCATCATTTCTCTTGTATTTTATTGGTGACAAAATAATATTCACAAATATGATAAAATTCAAACAATTACAATAATATAAAAACAATAAATATAACAATATATTATATATAAAAAATAAAAATATCGTTATATAACAATATGAAGATTCATAATCCCTTATTTGATTAAAAATTAACAATAACAGTTAGGTATATAAAATTAAAATAAGTACGGTAATGTGTATATTGTTTAGTTGGAATGTTAGTTTTGGAATGTATACAAAATAGAATAGTAATTATTTTGTTTTATAGTCTTGAATCTTAAGCACCAATAAGTTAAGTATTCGTGTGTGCGTGCATGTATATATATGTGTATGGTCGAAAGATGTATAAACATCACTTTAATTTTAACAATAGTACTTAGAAACCTCTGCCACTAGTTTATCTACGTTTTTTTCGTTTATTTCAACAAATTTTTTGCTCTGTCTACTAAAATAATATATATCCCCGGTATATATATCAAACCAAAGAGCGTGTATATGCAGGTCATACGCCTCTAGACGTTTCCTAAGGAAACCGTAGCTGGCAATATTTTGCATCTGCTGTAGGGTATTAACCTATAACACACAAATACACAATATGTCAGTATATATTATTTTCTATTATTACCTACTATCTATTATCATTATAGCATTTTATGGTATTAAGTAATATCGTTTAAGATTTAATAGTTCGTAATTGAAAGACTAGTGAACATAAATAAATAAAAATAACAATATGCATTTTAAATCCACTATAAATGATAATACCCATGTCCTATAGTATAGGTGACTAATATAATAATATGAATAAAAAAAAACATACACCTACATATATTACATTTTTAAATGTATGTTAATAGATGGTCATCTATATGCTTGAAAATTATTTTGTTGATTTAAAAAATCTTGATATAACAATATTCTGATCTCGCACAAAGAAAAGTTATGCATTACTCATAAAAAATGTTTCATTATAAACTTACGAAAATAATTTTAAGATAAACTAAAAATATAAACGTAAAAAAAATGTTTTATTAGTTATTATTATTGAGTAATGATGAGTAAAATAAATTTTTAGACTTTATAACATATGAAATCAATATTGTAAAACGTAACTATTAATATTACGCGTTAATTTAGCGTTAAGAAATTATATGTAGGTATTCAATTCAATATTTTATTTTAAAGTAATCAATATACAGAATTATGGATAGTTATACCTGTGATAATTTATCTGTAACGGAAAACTTGTCTTCCGGATCAATGTAAGCAATGATCCTGCGTAAGGGCGTCTCGGCCTGAAAAATGAGTGGTGTGTCGAACCCTGCTGCTTCCAGCTGTTGATACTTTTCCAAAGATGATATTGCGTGCGTACAGAGCCATGATCGAAGCGGCGACATCCGGCGGTTGTCGATGCTAGCAAATTCCGTGTCCCTCAGCAGGTGCAACAAGTTCATTGCCTAAGAATTAAACGAACACATTAATTAACATTTGATTATAATAACAAGAACACCCGGCATAAAATAAACTATTATTATTATTTATTTTTATATAAACACTGACGGAAAAATAAAATTTAGATCAATTTTATGGTTTAACTCATATATTCTGCAATATTTTATTTGTATGCCTATTTAAAAGTTATTATCAACGTTTTATACATTACAAAATACAACACAACATAAGTAAAATAATATATATTTTTATCTATATAACTCTTAAGGAAACATTTTTTTCTTCTTATTATAAACAATATTATATTTAAATGCAACTGTTGTCCTGTAACCCTACATAATAAGTAGCAACTGGCAATAAATGATCGGTATGCATAATACCTTTATACTATACAGAGTACCTACGCGGTGCAGCTGATATGCGGCTATACGATATCAAGAAATTAGGATTGTTCTAGTAGCAATGATAAGTCAAAGTGAACTACAAGGCGAGGTAGATCGAACAGCTTTTATAAAATGGGTCTACTTTATATCCATTTATTATACGAATACTATTTGAAATCACTGGACATGATATATCTACATGATACTTCAGCATCAAGTAGGTACCTACGTTTTTAATTATGCACTAAATATAATAAAATGATGCCTGACATGTTAAATGTTGTTTAGAAATTAAAATTGTAAAATAAGTTCTTAATTCTGCACAACTTGAATGATTTATCTAAATTGGCCGAATAGAAACTATATACCTAAACAAATTTAATGCGTTTATAATAATTTGATTAAGTACACTATATTGATACTGTGGGAAAACAAGCGAGTGTTCGAAATTAATTAAATATTAGTTAATTTTTTATTCACTGGTATTTATTTTTAAAATAAAATTACTTTGCAATCAGAATGGCCGCAAACGATAACATGCCTTATATCGTTGTGTACACATCCTAGTTCCAAGGCTGCTGGTTCACATGTAGTATATTCATCTAGGAAATGCTGCGAATGTGGAATCAAATTTCCAGCATTTCGAACTAAATACCATAACATAAAAGTTTAAAAATTGTATATTATCACTACTTACTACATCGCAATAAATCATTTCATTAATGTAAATGTACCTTCATATAACGTAATAGTTATTAGTATTAATACACAATAGATTAGATAAGGCCAAGAAATGAATCAATGATTTATTAATTTATATGTTTAACGTATCACTAAATAGTGTATAATATTCATTATATTATATTAATTTTTATTATAAATTATAAATCATTATATTAAATTTGTACAGTCAATTCCTGATAAAATATAATTCTCTAATTAAAAAATACTGAAAAAATGTAATAAACATAAAAAATGGTTCCAAAATAATATTAAAGATTTTAAGAAGATGTCAGCAGCGCACCATTTGTTTTTTCTCTCTGACCCAAGCATAACATAGCAAATTACGTTGAGCAGAATCAATATTGTGTTATTACTTTTAAATTTTGAAATTAAAGCGAATTCATTTATTATCAAACTTTAAGGTAAAAACATTACCTGAAGAGTCACCCTACGTTGACTTTTTTTACAATATTTTAATTTTAATGCAATTTAAAAGAATTTTTAAATTGTAATAATATTTACGTTCAAAAAGTATTTCATAACAATTAAAATATCATAAAATAGCCAACATAGGAATACAGGTAATGTCCTTAACTTAGAGTTTTATAATAGGTGAATTCACTTTAATATTAAAAGTAATAACACAGGGTTGGTTCTGCTAAACGTAAATTTTCTATGTTTCACGTACGTTAAAGAGAGAAAACAAATAGTGCACTGACATCATCTTAAGAGTAACTAATGTAAAAAAATAAAAAATAAATATATATCAATAAAGTATTCTAAAATAAATTATAATTTAGAATGTATGCTGCCCCTGAGTTATACAACATATACTAACCAATGAACATATCACCAATGTTGGTTTCAGTAAATCGAGCAGGCAACATACGGCTGTCCATGCAAGTGAAAAATAAAGCTTTAGGCTGAAACATATAAAATAATAATTTAAAACGTCTATATTTTATAAAAATATATGGTTTGTACCTAGTTAATACTAAGTATTAATAATTATTAATGGAAATATTATACAAACAAATTATGAGGTTAATGTTTAATTGTATTATATATTATTATATTTTAATAATGTATAGGTATAAACCAAAACTAATTTAAGTAAAAAATAAAACACGATACCAAATATTTTATTTTGAAATGTTAATATTTATCTCAGAAACTATAAAAAAACATCTTAGTTACAATAATAGTAAGTAAATAAAATAATTAGTGAATAATTTATTTGTTTAATAAAGAAGATATAATAACTGATCACCAAAACAATATTTTACCGTAATAAAATATTAAAATGTATTTAATCGTTATGCGATTATCCATATGTCTTTAACATTCATAAATATAATGGAACTAATGGAAGGCATACTGTTTAGCTAACCCCGTTTCATCTTTAAATATAAAAATATAAGTATTTAGTACTTTATTTTAATTCATTGCAATATAGTGGTCATAGTGTCATACACAGTTAAATAATATTTTAATACGTATTTATGTTTTCGAAACTTTTTTGAAATTGATGAAAATGTAAAATATTTTTTAATTCTAACGGACATCGCGTATTGTTTGTGCCAGCCAATAATTTATTTCTGACTATCATTTGTGTAAAATCTGATTCTTCTTTATTATTATGAAAGTTTAAATTTTTTTACCAAATTTAAAACAAAATTATACTGAATAGTCAAGTAGTCAACATAAATTTCATAAATTCATCGATTATTAACACATGCTGTGGGCAATAAATACAAATCTTATTGTTTTAAAATAACCCAAAAAATTTAAATAGTTCAAATTTAATAAATACTAACATATAGTATAAAATATAAATTATAATGTAAGGAACATTAAAATTATACCATAACTTATAAATAATTGATTGAGTTTTGAAAATGTAATAACCATACGGTACAAAACTGATTTAGCATTTAAAATAATAAGTATCGACAAATATTATACACGTTATTTTTATGATTTTTCATAAGATACTAAAACACAATTTAAATTGTACATAGGATTCAGTAATATTTGTTCAGTGCGCAAAATCACTGATAAATATAAAAATGTATGACACAGTTTTCACTTATGTATAAGTATAGTACAGACGACACGGATAACAAGTTTGAATGATGATTTTGTAAACGATGTTCCTAGGAAATATGTTCAAAACTAATAACAAACTTTTTTACAATGATTAACAATTATTAATGAATAAGAACTAAGAAGTAGGTAAGTACGTAATTATATAGCTGTCTACAGCTAGCATAGATTGGGTGCTAGATATTCGTTTCCCCTCACTCGCCTCAAAGCAAACCTGCTAATATTATATTATACATTATTTTACTATTTAAATTTGAAAGTGATATTAATTATTAACAGATAAATCATTTAACCATACAATTTTAAAAACATTTCTGAGCGGAGGATTCCAGTGCACTAAATACAGAAACTGACATTTTGAAGAGAGCTTAGAAAAAATAGGTACTAACGCTAAATGTAGCCATTTAAAACTATATGATCTAATATCAGTCATAAAATCTTTAAGATACAAAAAAAATTAATCGGTGAAAACTGACTGATATAGCCATTTAAATATATGCAAATTATAGGTACGTACAATTAGTACTGCACATTTGTCATAGTTGTACGATAGTTTTTGCAACCTAAAATAGACGTCACACGAAGGTTTGTTTTCTCTGTCTCTCACACGTGGAATATAATAAAAACAAGTTCAGGAAGGTCAGTCAAAAGTCGTAAACTACCTATTGGAAAGTAATTTTAAATTATTATTGCTAAAAAAACTACCTATAGGTATACTATAGTATATAAATTAATTTAAATATTACATTCAAGAGCGTATATTATGTATTTCTAAAAATGTATAACCTATAGTGAGTGTTCTAGGAAATCATTATCCCAGTTTATTATAAAAAAAAAAAAAAAAAAAACCATAAATTTATTATACTCTATGATCATAGGCAATAACGCAACCAGCATTTTTTCAAGGGGGGAGGGGTCCATACTTATTAGAACATTACGTAACGTTTTTCATACTATTGGGGTAGTACCTCATATCTGCGCAGCTACCATGTATACACTATATAGCTAAGCTATATAGTATATAATATTGTTTTAATAATTTTTTCATTAGTACCAACCTGTATTACACTTCTATAAGTGGATCTTCCAATACAGTCTATTAGTATGGGGTGGCTGTTTTGATAATGCTATAAAACCACTTGAAGTTCAACAAAATCATGCGATAAGAATATGTCTAAAGAAAAAGGATTTATATGGCTCGACTTCATTGAATTATAAAGAACTTAGAGTTCTACTGGTCAGTTATTTATGCAAAATGCAGTCATCCATTATTTAAAAGGCAAAATCACTACTAAACAAGACAATAAACGTGAAAACAGAGCATATGACATGCATGTTAGTTACACAAGAAAAAGTGTAGGAAAAAAGTTCTTAGTTTATTTACATACAAAAAATTTGAGGCTATGCCGCTATATCTGAAAAAATATATTTTTAATAATGTAAACAAGAATAATTATAAATTTAATAAAAAAAAAACTATTGAAAACTGGCTGTTTTTGAACTTTAATTGTATATATCATAATAGGATATAATAAGTATCTTAAATATTGTAAATTATTAGATATAAGTTATATTGTATACCAACAACTCATTAATCTCGCCACATGATCTGTTCAATGGGGTAAATTAAATAATAATACATTGTAATACATTGTAAAATTATATTTATTAATAAAAAAAAATTATGCATTCGATCTAACTTATAAATAATATATGTAATAATGATTAATAATGACTCCTACCTATTATCGTTTTGATGCGTGTAATAACAGATAAGATTTTAGAAGTAAATATTGCCTAATTAGAATACAACAAATTGAGATAAATTATATTACATTAAGATAAGATAGGTTCTATATTTAAGAAGTATATTTATATTTAAAAAAAAATCATTCTATAAAATATAGATGCATGCAATCTATTATTAAGGTTTCTTCATTCTCCATAAAGAATGGGATGAAAAAATTTAATTTATATTTATAATTATTTTTATATGGTTTCGTTTATTTGACCCTATATATATAAACCTAAGGTTAGATATATATAAGTATGTTATATAACCACTTATTTCTAATTGCCAATTTAAATTAACCACAAAATTGTATACCGATTTTGCCTAACCAAACCAACCTAGTATCTACATATTATTATAATATAATAATATTCAATATTTATAAAAGAATCTCCTGATTTTAAATTTAACAAAAATATTTTTAAAAAACCGGGGAAGTCGATCTGTTGTAAGTACATGAATTGGACTTTTATAAGAGCTACTTTACAGATGTTTTAAATTTGAATTCAATGATATAAAATCATGTATACGAAAAACGAATCTGAGAGAAAACAGTCTATCAATCTAAAATATTATAGCGATTTTAGTAATTTATTTTACTATTAGGAATAAAATTACTACGTACTATTAATAAATATAACGATTAATAGCTTTAAAATAACAACAAAATAAGAATATAGTTGAATGAGAATATGTTAATTTACAGGTGAATCATATAAAAGTCCAATGTCTAACATCAAACGTTTGTAAAAAATTAATATTACTTACCGGTAAATGTTTTTTTGTTAGTTATACAAATGTAAGAAACTTTAGGAGAATTTTGTATACAAATTTCAAATCTTAGATATACATAGAAATTTTTTTTTGTATTTCTTACTAATAATTTACTAATTTTCGTGATTTTACGGATAAATCTGGTATTTTTTTTTTAATTTTTTGTTTGTTTTTCCCGATTTTTTTGAAAACTATAGGGCCTTTTGACCCAAAAGTGCAAATTAGATCCTAAAAGGTGACGATGGAAAAATTGTAAAATCAATATATTCATCGCTCCGCTAACAATTTAAAAGCATTTTATACGTTGATGGCGTGAAAATTCTTACGTAAAAAATGTAGGAATGTAGCTTTATCTTAATTTTTTTGTTTAATTTCTAGTAAAAACTTATGTGGAACTTTTTATTAGATGTTTATACTCAAAAATGTTATGAATTTTTACTTTAAAATAATTTGAAAATTTTCCTGATTTTGATGAATTTCAAACTTTTGAATAAAATTTCAAATAAAAGAATGTCGACATGTACCTTATCTCGTTTTTTTTATTTTAGTTACTTAAAAATAACTTATGAAGAACCTTGTATTACATTTTCTATAAGTTTTTTGCTCAAAACTAAAATTGTATCATATCTAAAAAAAAAAATCTAACAATTGAAATGTCTATACATATACCTAAATAAAAATTCAAAATATTTTAAATACTATTATTTAAAATCTAAAAGATGAATTTATAAATAATTGATGAAACGTTTTATTTTTAGTTTTTCTTGATTATTTTGAAAACTACTGGGAACTTTTATACGCCCGTCGTACCAACACGCCAACACTGCACGTACTGTGCCAACACTACTTTTACCTAACTGTCCTAACTACATCAAATTTGCTACCCGTAACCATTCTTCAAGTTGAATATCAATTAATTTGTATATAGCTCTAAAAGGTTATAGGGAAAGTGGACGCAATAAAAACTAATTGTAAAAACTAAAATATTCAGAACATTGTTTATCGTAATATTGTACATATTACATAATAATATATCGTTGTCGATAGTAAGTTTTGAACGAAATATTACTAATATCCAAAATATTAGGTAGATACTACTAAAAATACATACCTTATACTTTATAGTCTGTACCATTACGTAAAACGTATAATAATTATATTGTTATAGGGACCAAACTATCGTAGGTATTAACATTTTTTATCTACCTACTTCATCAACATTTTAATGAATTAATATAATTGTTTGTATTTGAATGTCTTTATTTAAATACCTAATATACGTATTATGACCAAATAGTATTAATATTGTATACAAAACTAAATAATGATAGAAAATACATTAAATGTATATTTGTCAAATATGGGAACATTAAATATAATGTTTTTAAACTGATACTTTTTTATTTGTTATGTAAGGTCATTGATTTTATTATATATATTGTAAATAATAAAATCAATGTTACGGTGTATCTACTATAATGTTCAATTGTGTATTAGCGATTTACAAGTTTAAAAAAAATGGCAATATGCGAGGTGAATACTTAAGTAGATTTCACGGCCTATTTAATTTTTGGCAAAAACGACAGAGCTAAAAAATATATTCCAACATATAATAACTATGAACAGCGGCGCTATTATAAATGTGTGCCAAATTTAAGGATTAGGTACTGTGCGAATCTTATCCTTTACTAATTTTATATGAGTGTCAGAGTGTATGAATACGGGTCGTGTATATGTGTGCGTAAATGATAATTAGTGTATGTATAAAATAAATAGAAGAAAGCTTACGCACGTGCACGGAAATACAATAACTCATTACATTAATAATAATTATTTTGTTTTTTTGGTCAAAAGTATCAATATTTTGACAATCATATTAACTAACCCATTTATACTATAAAATGTCTGAAAACATATTCGAATTTGCGATAAAATGTATTTGAAACGACTTTCTAACATTTTTAAACTAATTTTAGATTCAAAGCAGAACGAAAAAATATATTATTTTAACTTAATTTATTATTCTATCCTAACCTAGATGGTTCTTTAGTGAGGTAAAAATTGAAAATTCCAAGTAGTTTTAGAAAGCGTCGAGAAAAACAAAAAAAAGTGAAAAAAATGGTAATTTTTAATGGAAGATTCCCCATGAATTTTTCTACTATAAACAAAAAATAAAGTTTACCTGACAGTATAACATTATTTTTTTATGATATTGTATTTTCACCGGTAAATGAACGAATTTCATCTTTAGATTTTAGATTCTGAGTGGAGTGATGAATGTATTGGTTTTTACAATGATGTGTGAGTGTTTTTTAATTTTTTTATCATTTGTGTCTGTGTACACGGTTAGTAGGTAGCCGAAATAATGCTTTGATTTTCAACTTCAGTATCTTATTCGATGTGTTTATTTTATCAATTTCTATACTTGATAAAAATTTTCAAAATATTTCGACTCGTTTTGACATGTTTACCTACCTACTGAGTACTGACATTATCAATATTTTCAATATTTTTAGTTTTTTTGATTGTCTATACAATTTTAATTGTTTGGTCGAAAAACATTAAAATGTATTACAAGGGTACTATGGAAAAATACAAGACACAATTTTTTCATAAGCATTCAAAGTTCGAATTTTGACAACATTTATCAAATTTTAAATTTTAAAATTTATTTTGTAGTAAAAATGTATAAAATGTTCAACTTTTTATAGTAAAGGTTTGAAAATTTAAAACAAGGTTCCATGTAAATACTTTATTCACAATAACTATCATCAAACAAACTTTTGGTAATGTCATAGGCTGACTGACAGTCTTCGCTCTGAATCATTTTTTAGTACCTACCTATACAATGATATTATACCTATCATTGAATTCAAATTTAACACCAACCATTACATTGACTCACTATTGTCACCTATACTGTACAGCAGAACGATACCCACTTGCCCACCTTTTTAACTATTAAATTTGATTATTTATACAAAGGAACTCTGCTCATAATCGTTTTCGTATATAATCATTTATCATTGAATTCAAATATAACACATCCATATTACAACGACATGCTGGTTGTGATGAGAGCTGTTCATTAGTGCCGGAGAAATAGTCCACCTTATCAAAGAAATTGGTCAAAATACGAAATTCACAGACCTGTATTTACTCGGCTAACCTCTCCTCTCATTCGTCCATGGTTATGAATTATGATCATCGTATTATTAATTGTATATTTGGAAAGAAGATTAAATACTCTATTCAAAAATGTTAAAACCAAAGCTGCAAGTTGAATAGCCGGTACCCACTTGTCCACTATTTTACAACTTTATATTATTATTTATTATCAGATTTATTTTTCTTCATATTCAAAATTTGAAAATCTAATTTTGAAGGGTTGATGGGTTCTACTTCAAAAGAGTGGCAAAGTCGCTTTCAAGAAAACTTTATAACGAATATTTTCAGAAGTTTAATCCGATGACTAGAAGAGATATGGAACAGTTGGCATAAAATAGGTCTATTTTGGTAGAAAGCAGAAACGGGATCGAAACCCCTTACTGTTGATGGCCAGTAAATAATTGTACCTATCAACCTATCGTTAGTAGGTACAAAAAAAAACGGATAATATTATTGGCGCTAAAAATATTATAAGCATAATATGTATTATCTATGGATTCTCAACCCAGAGTACACTCAGGTCGTTTATACAAACAATACAAATATCGTTATCGCTGTTCGCTGGCAACACTGAGTCTGAGACGGCTTTCGTGAAGACGATAAGCGCGATAAGTTGATAACTCGTCTATACCCACCCCGATTAAAGATAATATACCAGTCTCAGTGGTTTCCTGTCCTGGCTGTCCTTCTGATATTCGTTATTCCTATAATCCTATACTTTATAGGCCGTTTTATAAAGTCGTTTCAACGACTGACAAAGTGACAACTGACAACTGATAACTGACAAGACAACAGCAACAGTCGACAATTGACGAGGAAAATACTAATTAGGTAAAGCATATTTTCAGACGCAGCATCTCCTTAAATATTAATGTCCAACAGCCGAACAGTGCCCCCCCCACCAATATTAGCGTCTTACGGGGACCTGATGTAGTTGATCTTACCTCCGGGTTGTTTTTCACCTGGACGAATTGCTCGACCATCTTCGCCCTGTTCGTCCGCCTGTACTTCATTATACCACGAAATATTCTGTCCATATCGGTCACCCTGCTCTACGTCGGACATCCGCACATCGCCCGAGCTCAACTTACTAGTAACTACTGCCTTTAAAAAGCTCGGACGCTGTCAGCGGCCGCTTGGTGCTGTGCAACGTAACGCCGTCGTCGTCGCCGGTCGACCTCTTGACGCTCAAGGGCGTTCGCCGCCTCCGCCTGCCTTGATTATAATCGAGCACGCGCACCCGCGCGTACTTTCCGCAGTACCTCATTACCGCGTGTGTTTGTAATTGCTAATTGTAAATACACGTAAGTTCTATTCAATTTCTAATAATAATTCTGTTTCTTTTCCCGCTGTTTTAGGTATCGTCGAATCGAACACCTGTTGATGGTCGAATTTGCAAGTTTGCTATGATAGGAAAGCTTTAATTTACTGAACACCACGCGTAAATATCGCTGTGCTGGCTGTTTTCTCGATGATTACATCAAGTTTTGAGGTTCGTTGAATACACAACTTGGATGTGTAATTCATCTGTCTGAAAAATATTAATCTGAACCACTATAACTAGTGACAGATTTTGAAATATTATTTCAAATTAATTAATATAATAATGACGTACTGATTGATGATTGTGCATTTATTTGAGAAAACGTTGGGATCATCAAATATAAAATATTTTCAAACATTAATTCTTGATAACAAATTAGAGTTCTTCTAAGTTCTAATATAGGTATTTTACTGTTTTAGCATTGAAAATACTAACACGTTTTTTTTTCTAAAATAACATATTGAGAGGTTAAAACTGTAAAATTATCATTTTAATTTGTTCATAAGTATTCCATATTTTTTAAGGGTGGTGATAAAATTAAGAAAACATTATTAGATATTTGTTAATGTTTTTTAATTATTTTAATGAGGCTACCAACAGACTAGTTGCTACTAGTTTGCTATAATGTTTAAGTTTAAAATTAATTTAATATACCTGATTTACAAATTACTATGAAATATTAAAGTTATCAATTTTTAACATACCTTTATATATGTTTTTAGGCTGGGTACAACTTTTCTTTTCTTACCAATTTTTATAATACTTTGCTTATTGCCATATTCACCACAAATGAATAATAAAAACAAAACACAAAATATCAAATAAATTCCTAACAAAAAGGTTCATATTTTTCCACTGCACTTACCCAAAAACATATCTATTTTCTCAATTTTCTTTGCAAAGGAAAAATACCTAGTTGCAAGGTACTTATTTACAGTGAAACTTTCATATAACAAACTTCAAAATTTTCTGTTTAACAAATTATTTTTAAGAACCGTGACTTTCACTGTTAATCATGCATAAATTCTATTTAAAAAATTCCTCTATATTACAAATATTTTTTGTTCCCCGTGAGCCTTAGTTGTATGGAAGTTTCACTGTATATAATTTTTTTTTCAAATGATATTCAATGCCTATAACAAGTTTATTCACCAAAATTAAATGTTATTCAAATACTTTTTACGACTTGGAGTAAAGTTAATTATTTGAGACTTATTTAAATGTAATTTTATTTACAGGCATCATAATGGATCAAAACGTAGAAGAAATTCAACAGAACTTATTACAATTCGGCTGTTGTCGAGTATGTGCAGTTAGACACTTAACAAAACCTTCTACTATTAATGTTAAGACATTAATTGCTGCATCAGAACAGGATCATGATGAACCAAAACGTCTAAAAACAAATCCTTGTATAGCATGTTTGGGATTATTTCAAAATCCACAAAAAGATGATATTATCAACAAAATAATTTATTATCTAAAAACATCTAAATATGATTCGGATACATTTAATTTAGCGTTTAATTTACCCATGTGTACTATTATTCGTGGGCATTCGATAGCATTATATGTATCCAAATTGAGAATAACATTCAATCCAACGTTTCCTACAGCTTTTGTTTGTGCCAAAGACGCTTGGAAATTAATGGCTGAGGACGCTATTGTAAAAGCCACCGGTAAACGTTTTGATGTACATTCACCATTGTTAGTTACTGTAGATTTTCATTATGAAGATATAAAAGACGAATGTGATTGTTTGAATGCAATTATTAAGTTAAGTAACAAAAATTTACAAAACATTTTATCTCAAATGGACAACAACGATTTTGTTAGTCAATATGGTGAAATGCCATCAGTACCAGAATCAGTAATAGAATTCAAAAGTGTAGGTGCTAGACATGAAAGTGTATATATTGCTGGTCGTTATAATAAGTGGTCTAGGACCCTTTCTCAAACTCCTTGGATAGTAGACCAAGAAAGAAGGCTAGAGAGTTCAGTTGAAGAAATAATATCTAATGCAATAAAAAAACATGCATTAGCCGATGAATTCAAATTCTCTGCATCTGGTAGAGAGGACATTGATGTCAGAATGTTAGGAAGAGGAAGGCCGTTTGCCATCGAATTAGTCAATCCAAAACAAACTAAATTTAGCTATGAAGTATTGAGAGAAATTGAAATTGAAATAAACACTAATCCACAAATTACTGTAAAACATTTGCAAAATGTTGATAGAGACCAATTAAAAGAATTGAAATCTGGTGAAGAACTTAAAATTAAAGTATATAAGGCACTTTGTTATGTTGAAGGAGAGTTACCAGATTTGGAAAAACTCAATAGCTGTGCCCCTCTAGAAATATCACAGTACACACCAATCCGAGTAATGCATAGAAGAGCTAATATGGTAAGGCCTAGAACTATACACTCCATGAAAGCTGAAGCTACCCGTTTTGGTATGGATAATGGTTGTTCATTTTTCAATGTGATTTTATCCACCCAGGCTGGTACTTATGTAAAAGAATTTGTTCATGGAGACTTTGGACGTACAAATCCTTGTCTCAGGACAATTTTGGAAAACGATACAGTTGATATAATGGCTTTAGATGTTTTAGATATTGAAATTGATTGGCCTACACCTGTAAAGTATTATTAATTTAATAGTGATTAACATCATAGTTTACTATCTATACACAGAATTAATTTAACCTATTCTGTGATTGATATTCAGTACTGAAAACATTTTTTATATTTTTCAAATTAAGATTATTAAATGATTATGTTAAATATTAATGATATAAAATATTAATGAACATGTGATGTCTTAGAAAAAATATAATATGTTTAAACTTCCTTATATAATTTATCTACTTATCCATTTTATTTTATTTTTTAAAAGAGTTTAGATCATCTAATTGTATCTAATGTATATAGTTGACTTGTTTACTTATAATATCACATCCCAATATTAAAATATTGATTTAAAGGGATACAATTTTTGTTGTAAGAAATATTAAGGTATTTGGCATTAAAAAACTGTTAGGATAACCATTAAGGTTTTTATTTTTAATACAAAAAATCAATATAAAAATGTAAATATTTTAAATCTAAATAATACTTCAAACAAATTTAATCTAAATAGCATTAATCTTAAAATAACAAATCTTAGTTTAATGACTAAATATTAGTGTAATTAATGTATTATACATTTATAATATAACTTGGGTGTTTGACGACACTACAACCATCATCCAGTGTTGTCTCTGTCTTGCACTCTTGCATACGTTTGTAAGGTGTAACATTGTAAATCTATATACCTGATTCTTACTACAGTTTATTTATAGTTAAAATTTGAGTACTTTTTACATACTATTAATAAATGTGTAGAGGAGAATATAAACTGTGTTTGAGCAAAGATTTTTCTCGTTTATTTATTTTAATAAAAGTATTATGAATTCAAAAAAATGAATTATTTAAGTACTACTATGACTCTTTTAAAATTAAAGTATGAAAAAAACTTTGCTTGAGACAGTTTATAGTTTATATTTTCCTCTACAATTTCACTAACAAGTAAATTTGCTCTAATATTAAAAATAAATTAACTGTAGTAAGAATCTGATACGTAGATTTGTTATGTTACATAAAATATAAGACAAACATCACATTCAGTTGTAGCATCCTTGTAAATTGTACACAATATGAAAAAACAAAATTTAATTTTTACATAATTTCTTATAAACTTATAACTTATTTAATCAATAAGAAGAAATAGAAATTTTATCATTCAATAATATTTGAAATTTTGAAATAGTACAACACTTATAATTGTACATTCATTATCCTGTAAAAACATATAACACTTTTTAACAAAATATAAAAACTGGTTTTCAAGAACTAATTTATTTTGGTTACATTTAAGTAAATTAATTTCTTAATTTTAGATTATATCATTGGAATGGTTAAAAGAAGTTTTTATGTCATTGTACACACAAATAGAATTTAAAGTAAAACATTACTTAGAAATAAAATCATTATATATTCATACATGACTAAATTATAATTTAATCACAACCATATGTTTTCACAGTAGTGATTATTAAAAATGCATACATGATAATTTACCATTTTTGTTCATACTATCCATTAATACCATTTATCTGTATTGTTTTTGTATGAATTAAATCAATATTGTTATCATAATATTAATAGACACATTTTTATGCTCGTCGCTCGATATTTGATTACTTTTAGAATGCGAACATGACAGCAATACAAACTTGTACTTAGATATAACCATAATATTAATGAAACAAAAACTTTTCCAATTTAATTTATTAAAAGTCTTTTTCTTGTTGATAAGACTTTATATTAAGAGTGGGTTGACTGATTTCGTCTAAATGTTTACGTATTGATGCAAGGTGATTTTTAACTTTCTGCATATTTGGATCAATCATCAATGCTTGTAAATAATGCATTTCTGCTAGATCATATTTTTCCCAACGATGATACAAAACTCCTATAATATTCAAAAAAATAATAATTAATATAAGAAAAAAATGAAAGTTAAATTAATACTCACCAAGATTTGAATGATATAATGCAATCAACATAGCCTTAGAAGATCGACGTTTTAATTTAATAGCAGCCAAAAAATGTTTTTCAGCTTCTACAAATTTATCTATTTTACCTAATATGTTGGCTATATTAAAATGTAAATTTGGTTCATTTGGTAAAATAGAGAGGGCTGTGCGAGCTACATTCTCTGCTCGTTTTAATTCACCAATTGACTCTAGCAACACAATCATATTATTCCAAGAAATTACATGAGTTGGTTGTTGAAATGTAGCATTTTGCCAAGCAAATAATGCCTTAGTCTTCTCTCCCATTTCCAAATACTAAACATAAAATTATATTATACAAATAAGTACCATTACATATTTTATATAAGCCTCACTAAATTTCCCAAGTTGAAGTAACAATGAGGATAGCTTTTTCTGTGTTGTAAGGCTGTTAAGTATGCATTTTCAGCTTTATTATATTCATGTTGAGCAGATAATACAATACCTAAATTCATCCAAGCAGCAGCAAAATCATTTCTGAATAGAAACAATTATATAAATTATTTATTTCATGTATAATTTGTTCTTTAATTTTATGATTTAATATTAAATTGAATGTTATCATTATATTAAGAAGATGGTGTAGTAAAACTATGTACCAGATTCTAACTAAAATTTATTTATAGATAATAGTAGAGAACATTTTGAGAAGAGAATATAAACTATGCTCAAGCAAATATGTTAATTCTTCCTATTTACATATTAAAAGAGTAATGAGTAGGTATTTAAATTATTAACTTTTTAAAAATGATATAACTATACTGTAATGATATGCTCACACACCATTATAACAAACAAACTAAAATGTAATAAAATAATAAATAATGACCAGACTGTCATTCGTAAAAATAGGCCATCTCCAATAAAAGCAATATCAATGACAAAGAAAGACAACCCGTATTGTACGACTATGGCTTAAGAAAGCGGCATACACTTATAACGGTAAAACATAGAGCGTGTAACTTTCCTACATGCCGTCACAGAAAAGGAACGTTAAAAAAGATCTCTGCTGTTGGTGAACAACCTAGTTCCTAGGCTCACAATAACCTTTTGATAAAGCCGCTTACAACCCTCTGGTCAGCATTTCCCTGTTCTCCCTTAAGCCGGTGTTTGAGCACCAATCATCTAAGTAACAACCTCCTGATACCGAATCCTACAAGCGACAACTAGACTCCTTGTGCAATAATCAGTATGTTCATGATTTTGATTTGTGTATTTTGAAGTATTACTTTGTGTCACCTAAAACTGCTACAGAATAACCCAGATACAGCTGCGAGTCAGATAAGGCATTTAATATAATATTTTATATTAATACAAATACATCATTATATGTGCATCTTTGCTTAAAATTATATAGTACAGTGGTATTTGATCGAATTCTCAAATACACAATCTCAAAAGCCCTCCAAACACCTGGAGGAAGGTAATAGCGTAATTTTAATATTTGCATCTGATATTATTCTCCAGCACTTATAAGTGTAGAAAATCATACAGATAGCTAACTCTAACATCTGATTTTAATATAACTATCAACAGGAGTCATTTTTATAGTTATTCTATTTTTACGTTATTACAATACTCCTTTCCAAAAGAGAATATACAACTTCACAACGCCAGATCACGGACAATGTCCTACAGTATATCAAATAGGCAGTGCTAAAATTTGATTGTATGCATGCTTGATCTGTCCAATCAACTAATGGCAACCAATATACAAATGAAATACTAATTTCTACTAATTATTATTTTTCTCATACCCAATAGCAACCATTTATAAGCAAAAATGTCCGTTGTAAATCTTAAAATCACTGTTTGAGCACCTTCCCGGATTGAACCTCTAATTTATACTTTTATAATTACCCTATGTTACTCAGGGATAATGTAGCATTCTAATGATGAAAGAATTTTTCAAATTGGTCCAGTAGTTTTGGAGTCTATTCAATGCATACAATCAAATCTTTCCTCTTTAAAATATTAGAATAGATTAACTAAATAAACTGTAATAAAAGTCCAGTAGATATACTATGTAATGTGTGTGTAAGACAGAAAATACAAAGAATTTTTACAAAATTAGTAGAAAATATGATAGGACATATTGTAGTGTATAATATTATAAATTGAAGATTTATAACTTAATTATTGACACCATACAAAATAATGGGAAATTATCACAGTGACACTATAATATAATTATTTCTATTACATATACATAATTTAATACTAATTTAAACAATTGTATTTTAACTAATTACTAAATATTATATAAAGTTTTTTTTTTCTCACCTAATAGTAACAGCTTTTTCTAATAAAGATCTTGCTTCTTCCAATTCATTTTTGTCTTTTAAAATATTTGCTAAATTATTCATAGCTTGATCATACCTTGGGTGTAATCTAATGAATGATACATTATATCAATGGTTTGCTTTTATAAGAATAATTATATTAAACTTACAATAGTGCATGTTTATAACGGTCTATAGCTTCCTGTGTATGTCCAATATCAGCTAAACTTTTCGCTAAATTATAGTGTACTTTAGCATTCATTGGGCAAACTTTTAATGCACTTCTAAATAATTCTAATTCAGAACCCCATTCCTTACTGCGTTGATATGTTCGAATGGAATGTACACAAATTAATAGTAAAATGCACATTCTAACAACCTAATTTACAATGAATAACATTTGTTAATGATTAAAATATGTAATCAAACAAATGTTTATACAACAAATATTACCTACAGATTATAGGTAATATATTCACTTACTCTTTGAACAAAATAATTCAAACATAATCTCCTGATACCCAAGACTACAATTATAATAAAACCAGCAGAAGGCAAGTATAACACTCGTTCTGCAATAACAAATCCAACTGTAAACATCAAATTTGAAGCAGGCAGAAACGATAAAAGACCTAATAAAAATCCCATTTGTAATTGTCTGAAAAAATATTATGATTATAAATAATAATTAACAGATATACAAATGTAAGAACAAAAAGGACTTACTTTTTATCATAATTTGTTGAAAACAGGATTTTATAAAATATTAATACAAGAATGGTCCAAAATCCAAAAACAATGAATAATCTTGGATCTTTAGGAAATGTATTCAAATGTATCAGAGGAATACAGCCCATTGACCAATCAAAACATAGCCAAACAGGACATATCATTATCCAAATATTAATGAAATAGATGTAACTGTAATTTACAAACTGAAAAATCGTTAAATATGTTGATGTTATATTATTGATAAACTATGGTAAACAAAAGAAAAAATTATAAATTTGTATACTCTTTCAAATGGTGTTGTTAAAAATGATGCAGGGTTATCAATTTGTTGAAAAATAGGAGGTGAACCCATAATAGTCCATCTACTATAAAGAATAATACAAAATCCAGCAGTCAATATAAACAGCCTTTCTAATGATTCTTTTTTAAGCAGTCTAATTATTTTTGCGGTTTTAATGTTTTTCATAATACTTTGAAACGTGATTTTGTTGATCACAATAACTTCAAATACACCACAGAACATCTATAAATAAATATATTAATAATCTGCTGGTTGTATTTATTTATTAAATTAAACATAAGAAAAAAAGTTTTACCATAATCATAAGTCCTTGTTCTTTGCATAGCATAGCCATAGCACTTAATACACAACAAAACACTGTTGCTATTATGTTGGTTAATGTATTTATTTGTTTAGTTTTTGCTATTTTATGATAAATAATGAAGACAAAAAGAGACAAACATGCACTAAGTAGATCAGCACGACCAACTATACCAGACACCTGAAAATAAATAAATCAGTACATAGGTAACTTAATTTATTATTATATTTATAATATACAACTATAGAAGTATAGAACATACCACTTCTGCATGAACAGGATGTACTGCAAACATCAGAGCTGCTAAAAATGAAGTCTTAGGAGAATTTCCGTTAAATAATAAATTATAGACATGTAATAGTTGACAGGAAACAATTGCATGTAAAATTATATTGGTGAAATGTAATGACTTTGGACATAAATTTCCATTATTTAACCAAACATTAAACCTAAAAACAAAGAAATGTTAATTATTTAATAAATATCAATTCAATAATCAATAGTTGTTTAAATAGAAAATATAATATGTTTTATGTTCTCGTGTAGATACCTAAAGGACAGTATTGTAAGAGGTCTATATGATTTATGACTAGCCTGGTTCGTTAGTCTTGTACCCCAAAAGTCGTGACTAAATATCTTAATCACTGGTGTTTCTAGGTTTACATCCTGATTATTTACAACAGCCTCAGAATCATCAAACACAAAGGCACCATAATATGAGTTACCATAGCATAATATAGATACAAATGCAACTATTAAAACATACAACCAAACTGGAAACTCTGTAAATCATACATTAACAACGATTACATTATTTTAAATAATAATGTAATGTACATTAGGTATTGTAAATAAATATTAAAATTTAACTGTCTTACTCGGAAATGGTAATTTTGAATCCCAGGAGACAACTACTGATTGCTTAGACTTCATAGTTAATTCTATAGTAATATTTCAAATGTTAACTGCTGCTCAGCACAGTATTCTCAAGATGCGTATTAATTAAGTCACATTTCCATGGCATAAGCAATATTTGAAACATACTAAACGTTTCAAAAGATTTGTAATTGAAACTATCAAACAAACAAAAATACACAAGTGGTTGAATAGTTAAGTGACTCACAAATAAAATAGAAATAGAAAATAAGAATCATTATTCATACTTCTCCATTCTCCCTAAACTTAATGCTACAGAAAAGTTATGCTTTCTAATCAGTGTCATAGCATTATAGATTTTAGGTGTTCCATCGCGACTCCAGTAGTGCTAGATAGCGATGACAGATAAATATATATGTTATTCATTCGGTTAATTCTGAAGTGTTCAGTGTTGTAATAATATGTAAATTAAGTAGAAGTATAAGCCGTATAGAACCTAGACACGTCCCAGTAAGTAGTAAGAGTGTAGGCCCAATGAGTAATGACCAATGACCAAAATTGAAATTGAATATTATAAAACTCTTTATCAACTATTTCCTAAGGGCTAAAACATTAGACTACAAACTGTTAGATGATAAATGATAATATGTTATCGCATATTTTTCATTTATAATATCATAATAATATCACAGACTAATTTAATATACAAAATATAGGGGCCCCAAAGTCGCAAATCGGAGGGTGGCTAACAGGGCTTAGCCCCCCCCCCAAAATTTCCAATTAGCCCCCCCCCCCAACAATTTCCAATTAGCCCCCCAAAAAATATAGTTTTTAATTGTGTAGGATACAATCCGGCCCATTGGCGCAATTTGGGGGGTGCTTGGGGGTGCTTAGCACCCCCAAAATTTATTTGTTATTACTTATCATATTATGTCATAGGCATTAGAATAAATTTATTTCTAAGACTTTTCACTTTCATAATAATAATAATATAAATATTATATAATAATACCTATCTTATATAATATTATGGGTAATTTATTGTTTATATTGATTAATATATTACTACGTATTAATAACACAAGAAGATTTTATACTTCATAGAACGATAGTCGATAACGATTACGCCGAAACGTCTATCGATATCGAATATTCGAGTATCCCGTTAGCTTATCAATTTCTTTCACGAATCTGGTAAATACAAAAATCGTCTAAAAATAGAACGCGCGTAATCAATTTATTGTCGATCCGAACTCCGAGGTGACCATTTCGATTGCATTTTTCTGTGAAAACACACACGTTCCACCATCAGTCCACACTCAAGTGTCTGAATCGTGAATCCTGTGCGTCGTACGTGGTACGTGTAAGGTGTAAGTTAGGCGTTTACTGTTTACCCTTGCTAAGAAAATTGAATAATATTATTATTACTCAAGTTGTTAATGTTGTTATTGCTTTAAAGTTTATAATGGAAAATACTAAAAAGATTTTTAATATTTTCAATTTTGAAAAAAAGTCAAAAAATGATAAACACCAAGAAGTAAGTTTTGATATTTATTAAATACAGAAAAAAACATTCTTTATAATCATCTTAATGATAATTTTAATTATTGTTATATTTTTAAATTTTTTTAGATGAATTCTGAGGTTGTTGATGACCCGGACATTGAAATTGTAGAAAAAGATGACGTTATAGTTAATCAAACTGATACTGATTTTGTTGAAACATTACCTTTTCAACACAACGAAAATAATCTCGAACATTCCGATTTGGGAAATCTCGCTACTGGACCTTGCCGTCCTGTTTTAAATGTAAGTTAATAATTGGTAAAATTAATAACAATAATATTGACATTATTAGATAATTGTCAGCAATTTATATTATATTTATTATTTATCGTAGCTAGTAGGTATTAATATTATTCATTTAATAATTTAATACCTACCTATTTAAAAATTAAAATACTTTTATTTGTATATATTCAATATTGTAGTATAAATGTATAATAATAAATTACACTATCATGTAGATTTATAAACAAACTAGATTTGGTTCGCAAAACAGATCATTTAGTAGCCAATGGTATAAACAATATACTTGGTTGGAGTATAGTATGAAAAGCAACGCAGCATTTTGCTATGCATGTAGAATGTTTGCTGATGAACTTATTGATGATGTTTGGACAAAAAAAGGATTTTCAAACTGGCAAAAGGTATGTTTATATTTTGACTATTTTGGTTTCTGAACAATATTACTAAAAAAAATAAAAATAGATCAAACTTTAGAGTATAGGTATATATTATACCTTTATATTTCATAAAATATGTACTTAATTTTTTGTCTATTTAGCTTAATGAAAAACTGAAAAAACATGACAAAACAAAGCGACATTTAGTTTGTGTATCTAAGATGTCTGGGTACTTGGCTTGTAAGAAATCTGGTTCTGTTATGGTAAAGCAGTGTAGTGGCTATAAGGAACAAGTAGCCAAAAACCGCACCTATATTGGTACGCTTATTGACATCATATTATTTTTGGGGAAACAAGGTATTGCCTATCGAGGCCACAGAGAAGATGCAGATTCTCTAAACCAAGGTACTCTTAAGTTAATTTTAAACTGCATTTATATTTAATAACATTATGTTAGGTAATTTTAAGGAATTATGTAAATTATTATCAAATTATCAGCCGGATTTCAAAATCAAATTTGATGAAACAACAAATTATACTAGCTGGTCTATTCAAGATCAATTAATTCAATTGTGTGCAGAGGATATCAGAGAAACTATTGTAAAAGAAATTGAAAAGATTGGTTTTTTTGCTTTAATGTGCGATGAAGCTAGGTTTGTTTTATGCATTTTTCTTATAAAACTCTTATTTTTTAATGCGTCAAAACTAATTAAATTGTCATTTAATTGTAGATGTTATAGAGAAGAACAATTGTCAATTTGTGTGAGATACACCATTGACTTGGAGGTATATGAAAGATTTTTGTGTTTTGTTGATGTTTCAAAAGGACAAACTTCCAACCATATTGTCACTGCACTGTTTGAATGTTTTGAAAAACAAAAACTGACTATGTCTAAAATCAAAATAATTGCACAATCATATGATGGCGCCAGTGTTATGTCTGGACACTTACGCGGTGTTCAATCAAGAATTAAAGAACACTATCCATACGCTATATACACTCACTGTATGGCACACCGCCTTAATTTAGTAGTTGTAGATACATGTAAGACAATAAAGGTAATATTAAAACAAATCAAAATCATAAAAACTATAGATTTGTAGATATTAATAAAAAATGTCTTATTATATTTTTCAGAATGCAAAAAATGTTTTTAATATGCTTGAAGCAATATACGTACACTTTTCGCAACCATCAAAAAATAAAAAATTATGTGAAATGCAAAGAAATTTAGGATTAAATAAAGGAAATGTATTAAGAATATGTGATACAAGATGGGTGTGCAGATATAAAAATTGTGTTGCAATGTTGAAAAATTATTCTAGCATTCTTAATATTCTCAACGATGAAATCGAAGAACAAATAGATAAAGATGTAGCACGTGCATTAGGTATTATTATAAAACTTTAATTTAAATGTTTTTTTTTAATTATATATAGTAAATAAAATAATAATAATGTTCACTTTTCTGATTTGTAGGTATTTTAAGTTCTATTAATAAATTAGAATTTATAATAGTTCTTCACATATTGAATGAAGTGTTATCCATTATAAATGTTTTAAGCAATCAACTTCAATCTAAATCTGCTACCTTGGGAACATCAAGTAATATAATTCAAAGTGTAATTTCTACTTTTGAAAATCAGAGGAATGAAGATAGTTTTTTTAAGCTTTGGGAACAAATTAAGGAATTCGCACAGTTAAACCAAATAACATTGGAATTATCAAACCCTGGTAAGAATTAATAATTTAAAAATGTGTCAAGAATAAGATATTTTTAACTTTAATACCTAAGTATTAATGTTTTTACTTTTATATCCTTAGGAACAAAATCTAAACGTAAACGCCAAGAGCCACATCACTTACAGAGCTATAATCTTGAGACCTTAACTGGACAACAAAGTGAGTCGGAATGTAGAACAATTGGCAATGAGCATTGGAAAATCATTTATTTTCAAATAATTGATTCTGTTATTGTCAATTTAAAGTACCGTTTTTCGGATGAAAGTTTAGTTTTAGCTAACTCATTAGACAAATTTATGAAAATGGATTTTGAAAAAGGTTCATATTTCATTAATCATTACAAGGTTAGTTAATGTAATATAGATTAATTCTGTAAATAAAATAATCACGTGAGGGTGATATAATTTCAGGATGTTGTAAATATTGATTTAATGTCATTAAAAGCTGAAATGTTGCTGACAAGAAATTGTATACAAAATAGAAATTTGGATTTTGATATACAAGGAATAAAGAAAGTGGTGACTAAAGATGTTTTTCCAAATTTATTTAAACTTATTCAAGTAGGATTGACAATTCCTATAAGCTCGGCTACTTGTGAAAGGTCTTTTTCGTCGATGCGTCGTATAAAGAATTGGCTTAGGACAAGTATGGGACAATCGAAATTTACCGATTTGTCAGTTATCAGTATTGAGAGAGATCTTAGCACTAAAATTAATAAAGATAAAATTATAAATAACTTTGGTTTGACTCAAAGACGTATATCTTTAATATAATAATTAAATAAAAATAAAAAATGTATTTACCTGTATTTATATAGGTACCTTGAATCTGTGTTTTATTTTCTTTAATATTATTTTCTTATAAATTATAGATTAATAAGTTAATGCGATGAATGTATAAATGGTGTTGTGGTAAGGTCGTAGGGGGGTGTGGGGGGCAAAGCCCCCCACGAGTCACTTTGGTCAACTTAAATCTAGCACCCCCATAAATTTAACCCAAATTGCGCCTATGAAAATTACTAAAATACAAATATGAAGATCAAGTGAATTTTTTGAAACAATACTTCCAAGAAAGACCAACTATTTCAAATATTGAAGGAAGTGATTCTGGAGATGATATGTATGAAGTCCCTGATACGTATGTAGCTGCAGATACTATAAACAATTCTGATCACGAAAACACTGTGAATACAACAGCTATGTCTACGCCAACACATCGGCGTATTCAATTTGGGTCTCGTACTGATGGAAGGAAAAAAAAGGACAAAGAAACAGCATCATCAACATTGATGAAGTACTTATTAGAAAATAGGTAACGCTCAAAAACTACGACTTCACAAAAAGATCCCATAGATGCATTTTTGATGGGAATTGCAGCTACTATGAAAACATTAGATCCTTTACATCTTAATTTAGCAAAATCGAAAATTTTCACAACAGTTCAAGAAGTCGAACAGCAACAGATCATGCATAACCAACGTCTTATGTACAATCCTCCTTCAGAAAGTAATTGGGTTTGGACTCCTCCACCTTATTCTGATGTTCAAAGTGTTCAAAATAACCCCCAAAACAACTCTAAACCCTTCCAACTAGAAACAATATCGACTGATATTACACGTTTATAAGTTTTCGTTAACAGTTTTGTCTAGTATTATTTTTTATAACTACAGCAGACAGCAGTGATGTCTTAATTTTAATTTTTCTGTTTTATAATTTATAAAGTTCATTGCTATATATTTATCGATATTTTAATGGTAAAAATATTTTATGTGCAATAAGTTATTTACAGTATTCTCTTTAATATTGTTTAATTTTGTTATTAAAGGCAGTAAATATTTTTATTGTAGGTACTCGTAACTTTTTATTTAAATTGTTATTAAATGTTTAATTATTAACATAATTTTCTAAATTTTAAAATTAATTTTTGATCTTATCGATTAAAATATGTATAATATACAATACTTAAGATAAAGAAATAATTTCAATGCCTTTCATTGATTACAAATTTTACTTTTCTATTTAATTTTATAATTAGATACATCCAGTTTCACATTCATTTTTCTAAATAAAATAAAAACATTTTAGTTTAGTCAAACAAAAATTTGTTTTATTATTATATCACAATACTATTTTTTAAATATAGTTTCTATAAGGTACTTAATTATTTATTTTTAATTATAGTTATAATTATTAGTGGTTATATTTCATTTAACATGTTTTAAATCACCCAGTATTTTAGTTAGGGTTCTAAAATGTCATGAAAGTTTCATGAACTACTTCATTTTAATGAAAAAAAAAGATAAGATGGATTAAATAAAATAAAAGATTAGATATATTAAATATTTATAACTTATAAAGTTACAATACTTATAATTTATAACGAAATACACTATTATAGTTATCCGCATCTATATTATTTAACCTTTTAATATTTTCGTGCTATTGTTAATTGAATTCAAAGAAAATACAAATATAATATAATATAATATACTGGAAAATAATAAGTCAAAGTTTAACTTAAGTTCATACCTAATAATAACAATATGTTTATTTATTATTTATTTAGTTACCTTAAACATACAGCCAAACGATGCCTAGGTGGTATGCATTTCCTAAAATTGGTGTCTTGTTTTTGTAAGTCATCTTCAATTGTTTTAAGTAAAATGTATTCATTGACATCCTGAAGTATTCATGGAATTTGGTTTCATTGTCAATGAGTTCTTTGTATAAAGTTTGAAATTCACCTTCAGTGTCACGCTTATTCCATGCTGGGTGAACCCAATACTTACGGTGTGCTTGATCTTTTTTTTCCTCGTCAGCATCGAGCAGTAGAGCTATTATAGCAAGTTCTTCAGTTGAAAAATCCAATTCTATCGACTAAAAAATTCAATTTAAATTAACTAAATACTGTCACACATGGCCGTGTTAAGGTGGAAATTGGAGCATTTGCCCCCGAGCGTCCCAGTTTTTTAAAACTATGGACCATCGGACAAATATAAAGCATCCCTAGGTAAGGCTTAAAGAGGTAGGAACCCCTAATTTAGCATTAATAGTATTAATTAAACTTGTATTAATAGTAGAATTACCAAAATTCCACAACGCATAGGGAAGAATTGTAGCACTAACCAATAATTTGTAATATTTAAATGAAAAAAAAACAAAAAAAACTTATGTTCTCAACGACTCAAACTGATAACTTTAAATGTTGATTATGTTATCCAAATAATAAAAACACTACGACACAGATAAAGTTCTTAGTTAATAGTAAGTTAACTACTTATCTACTAAGTAATTCTTCTATAAATACAGAAGGAGTAAAATTTACTGTCCCACGCAAAACAGTATTCACTATGTTGTACATTTTTTGCAGTGGCGTAGCCAGGGGGGTCACAGGGGCCATGCCCCCCCCCCCCATTGACCGTATCATATTTTATATAATATATAAAAAATAATAGTAAATTAATTAATTTTGGAAATGTACCGATTTGGAGTTTAAATTAAAAAAAAACTAATGTTTATTGTTTATCAAAACACCGTGGATTGATAAGCGTGTCACATGGTAACTGTATAATATCATAATACTATGCTGATATTGTGTGATGTGTCGTTGAAGAGATTATAATTAATATTTTACAGATATCTATTACATTAATACCACAGAATTCTGTGCTATAACCTTTATAAGCCACAACCACGGTAGAAATTGGTAACAGCAAAATTGAGAGATTACAAAGTACAAAGATAACAACAGACATTTTACTTATCTATGATATAACGTTAAACGTTTAAAATTTACTACTTTTTCTACTTATGTTATTAACTAATATTATTAGTTATTTAATATTTTGTTCTTTTGTAAAATTGTATTATAAGCCCTGTTAAATCTTTATGACTAAAGTATAAAAGTATTAGGAATGGCCGATTCAAAACAGAAAAAGTTGGTCTAAGTTTTGATTTCCTCCGAGGTCAAGGATACGATGGAGGCTCAAACATGTCAGGAAAATGACAATGGTGTTCAAGCGCTTATATTACAAGAACAGCCATTAGCTTTTTATACACATTGTTTTAGTCACTCGCTTAATCTTTGTCTTTCTAAAGCATGCGAAGTTACTTCAATTAAAAATATGACCAGTATAGTAGGTGCCGTATCTTCATTTTTTTCTTGCTCAGCTAAGCGTACAGATAAATTGAAATATTTTATCGATACTAGTTTATCTAATGAAAATAGTACAACTAATAAGAAAACTAAATTAAAAAAACTTTGCGAAACTCGCTGGGTCGATCGGCATGATTCTCTTATATCATTTAAAGAACTCTATATTTACACTGTTGCTACTCTTGAAGATCTTGAACATCATGATTCAAATCCAGAGACATCAAGTAAAGCATCATTATATGTCAGTGCAATAACAAAAAGTGACTTTCTTGTTTCCCTTGAAGTGGCCGTAATTTGTTTTTCTTTTACATTACAACTAAGTCAAGTCTTACAGAGCAAACAACAAGATTTGTCTAAAGCATTGACCAATGTTACAGCAGTAAGACAAGCTTTAGAAACCAAACGTAAAAATGCAGATCAGTCTTTCAAAGAAATAATGAATAGTGTCACTGAATTAGCTTTAAAAGTTGGTGTAGAAATAACCATGCCTAGAACATGTGGGAGACAAACTAAAAGAGTTAATGTTAATGCTAAGGACCCTGAAGAGTATTATAAAATATCAATTTTTATACCATTTTTGATAACTTAATAAATCAGTTATATTTTAGATTTGATAAAAGACTTCAACAAATTATGCCACTAGAAGGATGTTTGATAAGCGATAAGACAAGCCTAGCGCCGTCTGTATTATCAACCGTAATATGTACGTGTGTGCAACGAGCCAGTCACGACTCCGCGTTCGACCGAGTGTGTACCGAGTGCGACCGTCCGAATCACCGATACCACTATCACCACCGATACCACCGTCACCACCGATACCACTGTCACTTGGATTACTACTGTCTACCTAACCACCGATACCACCGTACCACCGTCACCGTCGTTACTACCGTCAACCGTCAAGCGAAGATCTCGCTGTCGCCGATACGGTTTTTATACCTATTTATTTATTTATTATTCTTGTGTATTTTATCATTAAGTTACCCCTTTTGCTGGCCAGCACTCATTGTGCCCCAATTATTATTTATTCTGTTGTTACTTGTTTCGAATAGTAGTCCGTTAACCACGGCAAAAGGAAATCAGACTTTTTATTATTATCAGAAAATACCGAAACCCTAATACAGTCCACTTTATCCTGGAATCACCGAACATAATGGTCCATCGAGCCTAGGATAATATATTATTATTTATTGTCTTAAGAGGTTGAATCAAAATTATTGTAGTGTAACTTGCTGTGCATAAAAAAGGAAAAAAAGATTTGATTTAGGTAGGGCAGATATATAATAGGTTTATTATTATAGGTTAACCTAACGTAACCGTGAGTTGGACTTTGAACCACCCAGACTAAAATAAAAATTGTAATTAGTCAACAATCTACGGACCGATACCGACGAAAAGGCACACCACTACCTAAGCACCAGCCGATCCGTATTAGTGCATAATATTATTATAAGTCATTACTCATGAACGATCGCGCGCCGTAAAAATATTCAAACCCCGACCCGCGAAGGCAACGTCGATCCGCACCACCAACCGCGGTAAAGGTTTACGCGTATTATAATAATCGCAATTTCTTACGTTTTAACATAAATTATTTACGTAAAACCGCAAACCAACAGGACCATGGGCGTCCTCGAAGAAGCAAAGGAAAGATTGGCGGGTATTCAGTGTAAGATACAAAGGGTGTATGACGCGGGAGAGGCAGTGGGAAAAGTACCTAGCAATAAGATGGCACACACTAAGTTTAAGATCATGTACGCAACATTAGAAAATTTATGTTCTGATTTTGAAGCACAGTTGACGGTTATCATCCGAAGTCAATGTAAAGGAGGAGTAGTAGGAGAGTTGATTGACACGGAAAAATTACGAACGGAGTTTGAGGACAAGTATGTAGGTAGTAAAATATTTGCCGACGAATATCTGCCTGAAGCCACCGCCGAAGCACCATTGAATAAAACGTTTATGGAACAAAAATCTACCGCCACCACAAGTGCTTATTTCCCTGTAGAAAAACTATCTATTCCTATATTTAACGGAAATCCGATTGAATACACCAGTTTTCGGAACATGTTTGATACAATAGTAGATAGCACCAATATAGCTCCAGTCTTGAAATTTGGATACTTGAAATCACGTTTAGAAGGAGAGCCGTTGAAACTTATAGGCAACCTTATGTTAACGGACAGTAACTATACACTAGCCCTGTCACAATTAACGGCCCGATATTCAAACCGTCGAGTGATCGCAGAACATCATCTGGAACAAATATTTAACGCACCAAACGCGTTTTTCGGTGACGGGAATTCTATAAGAAAGCTATTAAACAATATAATTGAAACTACTGGAGCCCTCCAAAACTTATCATTTGCGGTTGATCAATGGGATCCGATTCTTTTGCACCTCTTACAGATAAAATTGGATTTACATTCTTCGATCCCAGTGGGAACTGTTGGTGGATACTACGGAATATCCGACTGTAGTAGAGTTTACCACTTTTCTAACAAAATATTGTAAGTCAGCTACCGTCACTGAAAGTCAATATCTAAAAAAACCCTTCAAGCAGAACAAAACTACAACTTTGCTTACGAACCAACCGGGTCAACAACACATGGCACAACAAACATCGAAGAATGAAAGCTGGGGAGAAAAGCAATCGTTTACCTGTCAAGTGTGCTAAGTACAACCGGGACACTTACTCATAAACTGTCCTTTGTTTAAAGAGAAAACACCGACCGAACGTCATAAAATCATAAAAGAGTTGAACAGGTGTTTCCGATGCTTCAGTGCACATAGTGATGTGTGCTAACGCCGTGTTATCGTTGAAATCGGGAATTAATGGTTTATAAATGAAAACACTAATTTAATTACTGCACATACACTAATTTATTATTTCTACTCAAACACAATTTAACTTATATCTAAGATTTTCTGAATACACTACAGAGGTTCTGTCTACTTGAGTCCGTACTCTCGACTGCCGACACGGCCCCATCCGTGGGAACCGTACGGGTCTTCGCACGATGAATTCGCTGACCAACGCACTTCCCACAGTCACGTAGGCCATTGCGTTATCCAGCGAATTCATATAACACATACAGGGTGCTTAATATATACAGGGTACAACATACCCCCCGAGTTAAACGGAAGCAGTCCCTGCGACCTCGTAAATACAAATTACTACCCCAAATCTTAAATAATATCTTAAAATAATAACATGTTTGCTTAATATTTTAGGTGCGCTAGTTACAATATCGCCACATGCGCCTTGCTTACTTAAATCTATTTTAAGCTAAATATTCTATCAGTTACATGTTCGGATTACAATTAAAAGTTATAATAATATATTTAAATTTGAGTTTCCGCTACAACATCTCGTGGTTGGTACATGATGGGTTTCCTAGCGGTATATTTAACAAAACAGAATAAAGAACTCAAGAGAGTTATGAGAATGGTCGAGATAATAATCAGAGATATGATTAAAGATAGGTTACTTTCTTTTGGAGTATAATTTTTATTTTTCTCAACTTTGATGAGTTCCTCGATTTCTTTTAAAGATTTAGAATGCCGTGATAAGTCTTCTAGACCAATGCTGTTATGACTCTCTGAAAAATTAAACGCTTGAAGGAGGTCCTGAGAAATATTTTTCTCTAAAAGATGACCTAGTCCCTCACTTTGTATAGGATTATAAAGATTTTGGCTGGAATTCTTAACAATTGTTCGCGATGGGAAGAGAATAGTTTGTTTTGCATACAAAACACATTGTGGGTTTAATGTTAATTGCCCTGTCCCATTAAGGATGATGTTGTGCGGATCCTCATTATCACACTTAATAGCTACATTTTCACTTACTGATACGTACAACCATGTATTTGTAGATTCTAAGCGACTAAAAATAGAATTAGTAATTTTCACATATTGAACTTTACATACAGAAGTATTTTCCTTTAGACCTAAAAGAGAATTAACCCCACAGATTGTTTTTGTCGAACTATACATGCATGTGATCTGCGAGCAATAAAAAGAAGTGTCGATGCGTTTACAATTTCCTAACTGCGATTCTGTTAGAGGGATAAAATATTCTCGATTTGAGCTAAGTGCTAATACAGAAGGTACTGATGTGAAAATAGAATATGTCTGGCCCTGTTGTCGAACAGGAAATGGTATAAGCTTATAACCCTTGTAGGAATTATAACTGATTAGAGGGATCTTTTGTATAAATATAAGCGTGTTGTTTGCGAGTAAAATTGAAACTTGAGTAACCTGAATGAATTTTGTGATACTAAACTTCTCTAATGGAAAAGGTAAATTTGAGCCAATGGGAAGAGTTAATTGAATTTCTCGTAAGTGTTCCACATATTGTTGATGAGACATGAGGCTTGGATGAGCTTGCCCGTGAATTGCAGAATTCACAATATGTAAGAGTTTCTGTATACCAAATGCTTGTTGGGTAAGCAGTAAGCTTATACCTGTCACTTGCTCACTGAGCATTTCTCGAGCGTCTAGTTCTGATAGAGCTGAAAGCGACTTACCCAGTTTTTCATTTAGATGGGTGACCAAGTCCCCCATATTCTTTCGTTCTTTAGAAATTGCTGTCAAGGTTGAGTTTATATCGGTAACCGTGGCTCGTACAATTCTGGTCTGTGCTTCTAGAATGTTCAGGGTATCAGTTCTAGCATTACTCAATTCCGAGATTTTGGAGTTTAAGAATTCCGCATCCTCATCTGAACACACGCCGAATAAAACTTTGGAAACTCTGCCAACTGCGTTGAACAGACCTCTTCTTACTCTTGTTGATTGGTGATTTGAATCTAAAGATCCTAGAATTTCTCCCTTAACTTGTTCGATTTGGTGGAAAATCGATGTTGTGCTGGATTTCATCCACTCGCAACTTGAAAGGACAGCTGTAGATTGATGCTCCCAAATATACTGATTGCAAAATACTTCGAGTTGTTTATGGAAAGCGACGATATCGTTGTGATTAGTGTCTAAAGCAGAGATATTCAGGAATGTTACAAGTTTGAATTCGTTGACCACCGGATGTACTGTGCCCATAGGTTGATACAGGATGCCTGACTCGGGTACTGAATTTATTGCGTATCCTGTCTTCCCAAATACTATATTGGTCTGAATGAAAAATGTTGATCTGTAACAATTTTTTTTTTTTTTTTTTTTTTACTATACTAATATTTACAACTAAGAGTAGCTCACATTACTCTATGAAAGGTTTAACAAGGTTTTTATGTATTTTTGCTTTCTTTTTACCCCTGAGGATGGTCACATTGTCGTTACAATTTAGTTCTAGAACTTCGTAAGGTCCAAGCCATTTGGCACTCAGTTTACCTTTTCTCGCTTTGTCTTGTAGCAGAACCCTATCTCCTACATGAATATCAACGGAATGTGCGGTTCGGTCGTAGTCGAACTTGGTTTTCTGTTTCTTTTGAATTAGGCGTTCTCGAGCGATTTGATGTGCTTCCCTTAACTTCTGTTTTAACTCCGTTTGGTAGTCGTCATAATTATAGCGGGCTTCTGGGGCTTTTTCCAGTGAATTAGGCACTAGCAAGGTCTTGCCATATAGTAATTCGTAAGGTTGTTTACCCGTAGAGTTATGTACCGATGAGTTATACACGAACATTGCATACGGGACGTACGAATCCCAGTTTTGTTGGTTGACATCTACATAATGTCGAAGGTATTCTCCTAGGGTTCTGTGGCTCCGTTCTAGTGCCCCGTTCGCCTGAGGATGGTAAGGTGACGTCGTGGAATGCTTTATGCCGATAAGCTTGCATGTTTCAGTGAAAACTCGACTGAGGAATTCGGTACCTTGATCACTTACAAGATTCTGAGGCATCCCATGAATACATACGAAAGAAGTCACAAAATGGTATGCTACCGTGTTGGACTCTTTATTGGCCATGGGTGTTGCGATTGAGAACTTAGTTAGGTCACATTGCATGGTCAGTATATATGCGTTACCATCAAGAGTTCGCGTTAATGGACCCACAACGTCTATAAATACTTTCTCAAATGGTTCAGACGCTGTGGTGCTGATTATCATGGGTTGTTTTGTGTTGCGGTTAGAAATTTTATTCACTTGACATGAGGTGCATTTGTTAATGAATTCGGTAACATCCTGTTTCAAACCTTCCCAATCATACTGACACTGAATTCGTTTTATTGTCTGTTGAATTCCACGATGACCTCCCAAGACTGTGGCATGATGCTCATGGATTATTGCATGCTTGTCCAGCTCGGAAGCGTTTTTCTGGGAGATTACTTGAATCGAAATGCCGGAATTTTGAAATACGTATTTTATCATTTGTAGTACGGTAGATTCTTCCAGCTGATCTAGGCCACTACCGATACGAGGCATGGCAAGCTTTTTGATTTCGACCTCTTGACAGAATCTTCTCAGATTAAGTAAGGATTCATAGATATCTTGAAGAGTTGGTTTCTGCCAACATTTTTCTTTTGTCACCAAATTCAAAATGTAACGTGACCCTAACTTGAAATAAGCTACCTCTGTTTTCTTCGGGTGCTGTTGCTTTAGTTTCTCTATATGGCCATATTTCCTTCGGAATTCTAGTGCTATTCCTCGACTTAATTTAAGATCTCCTGATACACAATGAACTAAATGAAATTCTTCGGGGGTTTCAAAAATATCTCCCAAGACTTCATGTACATTTGAGTTCTTCACGTTTCGACTAGCTGGGTCTTCCATGTATTCTTCAAACGATTTTAGGGTTATACTTTTATCTTCCTGTGAAGTCTGAGATCTGGTCCTTATTATCTTCACTTCACCGATGCGGCTTAGGGCGTCCGCATTAGTATTGGTCACTCCGGGTTTGAATACTACTTCATAATTGTATTCAGCTAATTTCAATCTCCATCTCATCAGCCGAGATCCCGGATCTTTGACGTTGAATAACCACGTTAGTGGCTGGTGATCAGTGAAAATCTTAAACTCTCGTCCCAACAAATATGGACGGAAATGCTTGACTGCCCAGACTATACTCAATAGCTCTTTTTCAGTAGTACTGTAGGCTTGTTCTGCTTTGTTGAGTGTTCTAGAAGCATAGGCGATTGGGAGATCTTGTCCTGGAATACCTTGGGATAATATGCTACCGATCGCGAATTGGCTTGCATCTGTGGTCAGAATGAACTCTTTTTCAAAGTTCGGGTATTGTAGAATTGGAGCGTTAATTAATTTTTCTTTTAACGTGTCAAACGCGGTTTGAGCTTCGATCGTCCATTCGAATGGTACGTTTTTCTTTAAGAGTGAAGTAAGAGGTTTTGAAATTTGGCTATAGTCTTTGATAAATCGACGATAATACCCCGACAGACCCAGGAATTGCTTTATTTCCACCACGTTTCTAGGTGTTGGATGTTCCTTGACACATCGTATTTTTTCTGGATCAGGTTCGACACCCTTGTCAGTTATCAGATGACCTAAATATATTACTTCTCTCCTGAGAAACTGACATTTTGATGTTTGTAGGCGAAGGTTATGCTCATCAAGTCTAGAAAATACCTCCCTTAACTTCGATTCATGATCCCTTAAATCTGTTGCATAAATGATAATGTCATCTAGGTAAACAAAGGCTTTGACACCATTGATTCCGATTAAAACTGAATTCATCAGACGCTGAAAAGTACTGGGTGCTCCACTCAACCCAAATGGTATCTGTATAAACTCATAGTGTCCTTTGTCCGTCGAAAATGCCGTTTTCTGACGGTCTTCTTCCCGTATCGGCACCTGATGGTATCCACTGGCCAGATCTAGTGTGGAATAGTAACGAGAACGACCTAGCTGATCTAAAATTTCATCTATTCGCGGTATTGGGAATGCATCTCCCACTGTAATCTGATTCAGGCGACGAAAATCGACGCAAACCCGATACTGAGGTTTCCCTTGCGCATCAGGTTTTTTTGGTACGACGATTAACGGTGCGTTCCATGGAGAATCCGAAGGTTGTATTATTTTGTTTTCTTCTAACTCCTTCGTTTGTTTAATAATTTCTTGTCTATGGGCATACGGAAGCCTATAGGGACGTACATTAATAGGTGTAGCATTCTCTGGGGTCCGAATTTCATGATGTATGGTTGGTGTGGACGTAAGAGTGTCTCCACTTAAATGAAATATATTCGTAAACTCGCGGCATATCTTCCATAAGCTGTTGCATTCTTCGGGATTCAAGTGCTCTGTCTGTAATGTCTCCTTAATGCGTTTCAGACGATTTGTGTCCACCGATTCCCTTTGAGAGTGTGTAGCTACTAGCGTTGTGGATTCTTGGTACTGGCTACAAGAAACATCTGCTAGCTGAAGCGGTTGTAGTGTTACTGGATTCTCTGTGCAATTCACTACGACTGCCAACAGTTGTCTTTGTTTGACCGTAGATAGGACATTCCCCAAGCGTATGTTCTCCCCTCCAATGGGTTGGAAATGAATGACAAAAGTGCTGCCTTCTGCTGCTGTTGTGCTAATTGCTATTATTGTTTCCGTACGTGGTGCCACCTGGATTGGTTCTTCATTGGATTGCTTAATTTTCGAGGCTTGATAATCAATAATAAGTCCGTTGTTAACCAGAAATGGTTTGCCCAAAATGCCCTCGTGAGGTACTGGGAAATCGTCCCGAACGACTTGGAAGTTCGTTGGCTCCACCTTTGTTCCAAATTGTACATCCAAAGTTACGGACCCAATAGTGTGGACTAGATACTCATTTATTCCCTTCAGTTGGTAAATCTGGGTTTCGTCGACAAATACCTCGTCAAGTAGGCTAGACAATTTTATCATGTTTAGGTCACTTCCGGTGTCCAGTAGAAGGTGGGCACTACCCTGAACGCATTGTGGTATTTGTAAAGAGACATGATTCTCCACTAATTTTGCTTCGAAAAGGAGAACCCCTGCAGGTTGAGAGTGGCTGTCTTGATTTGTCCCACCGGGCGTCCGCCACTGGGGCCCGGTGTTAATTCGTTTTCCGATGCCGATGCTTGCTTTTCCTGTTCTTTCTTCGCATTAACATATTTGCGTTTTCGACATTCTTCCAATGTATGATTTGGTTTTTTACAGTACCGACATGTAATTGTTTTTACATCGCGTAGTTCAGTTTTTCCTTTCTGATGCGACTCTTTATACCGAATTTTATCTGCTTCTGACGCACGACATTGTCGAGCTTGGTGGTTTGTTCGTCCGCATAGAAAACAAGCGCCAATTGACTTGCTGTGAGATGCCGTTGTATGATTTTGATTCGATTTGTATTTATTATCCCCTTTCTGGTGAGTGTTATTTTTACGCATTTCCTTTTGTGATAAGCGTGACGTTTCCTCCTCGATTGCGATCTGAACAGCTTCGTTCAAATCGTTCGGCTTTCTAGCCTTGACTATTATCCTAGTGTCGTGAGGCAGGCCCTCTGTAAATGCAGTAAGGATCTGCATCGCTGTTATTTTTGATAAATCATCTGGGTTATCCAGTCTACCCGTAGATATTGATGTTTCCAGGATTTCGTAAAATAGTTGTTCTGCTCGGTCTGCGTATTGTTGTATCGTTTCTCCATATGCTAATCTGAACATCGATAATTTCGAGTGTAAGTGTGATAAAGTGAATTTTTTTTCAATCATTGAGTTTAATATTGTTTTCAAATCTTCATATTTCTTAATTTCTTTATATCGTATTGCACGATATGCCTTACCCGTGAGTCTTGTTGTAATACCTTTAACGAAATTCTCACTTTCACTCGGGTCAATATTTTGCAGTGCAAAATCGCAGGAATTTTGGAACGCATGATTTGAATCTGAACTTTCCCCGTCGAACATTGGGATTAATTTTAGTGCTTGTTCTATGGACATATGTTTAGTCATTTTGACTACTTTATTTGACGGCAGTTTTCTATTTGATCGGAGTACTTGTGTTGACTGCGCGATTGCAATATCTATGTTACCTAGTGTCGCTTGAACTTTGTGTAAAATGGCGTTCGATTGTTTTATGCTTTTTAACGTCTGCCGTTGATCCGGATTCTGTGAATGGGTTGATGGATGCTCAGGATTATTTGGATACTCTGGTTTAATTGGATGCTCTGATTTGAAAGGATGCTCTGGTTTAATTGGATGCTCTGATTCGAAAGGATGCTCTGTATCTGCTGGATATTCTGAACTAATTCGACTTCGTAATGGATACCTAGATGTACCTACAATCTCCCCTGTTGGATATAAACAGTGTAACGGTCGAAAAGCCATAACTATGGATATCGCATATTAGACTAAGATAGTGTTCTCCGTCCCGCGGGCAGTTCTGCCCACACCGATTAAACACGCAGGTATCAGCAGTGTACACACACACTATCACCGCTGCCTAGTACCCGTGGTCGAGATTGACCGATAGGCATTATGTCATTATCATTATTTGCACACAAATAACTCGAATACCGACCAATTATTATGTAATATGTTAATTTTCCGTGTGTGGTGTTCGACGCGTCCGACGCCCTTTTACTTTTGTTGTGCCTCTCTGCCGGACAACATGATGTGTGAGTAGAACACCGCCTCACCGAGGACGTCCTGGGGACGATGCTCGGCATCACACACCGTTTGGGTAATTTGTTTTTGATTTATTTATATTACACCTTGGTCGGTATTTGTGTTGTTGTCTATCTATTATTATTATTATTTATATACGCCGGCAACCATATACCTAGGTGTCGTGTTTTAGGTATACTGCGAAAATGCAGTTATTCTATTATTATTACCAAATATATACATATATTTGTGTTTGTCTATAAGGTGACCTTTTTTTTACGGCCAAGTTTTTATGCCGTGTGGGCTTTTCTTGGCCACAACGTAAATTTCTTTTTTATTATATTATTATTATTATTAAAATAAAAATACATTTATCTCGCCCATCAATCAGGTGTTATTACTATTTATTATTATGTTTCTTATTATTATACAAATCCCACATGCTCCGATTCTCGAATCTCGGCTGTGGGTTGGCGACCTTACCACGAAAGTTTCGTCAATGTACGCTCCACCCCGAATCTGGGTATGCCATGGTGTGAGACGTTACAGTTGGCGACCTTGCCAGGATAGTTTCGTCAATGTACGCTCCACCCCGAATCTGGGTATGCCATGGTGTGAGACGTTGCAGTTGGCGACCTTGCCAGGATCAATTTTATTAAGTGTACATACCATACACTAGTGACCTGTAGGCCAAATATATATATATCTATACGTCGAGTGTTCATTAAACGACAAAAGGTTACGAGCACCAAGCACCACGTTAGTACAGAATACCGGCCGTAGGTTGTAGATATAAGTTTACGTAGAACCAGTACTGCCTGCGTGTAATTTCAGAAATGCTCCGGTGGTCAAGTATAATGATGATATGACGGTGCCTCTCTGCCGGATCTCCCCCATGCTGGGATCGGAGGGTGATAGTGCAGGTGTGTGTACTGCGGTCGTCCCGATGAGTTGTTGGACTTGGACATGTTCCACAATTATCCGTTGCTGTTATAACCGGTACCCAAGAACCGTGTCTCATCGACGTCATGAGGAGGTGCATATCATCATCGCGGTGTGGGTAGAATCGGCGGCTAGCTATAGGTTGTAAATTTAAGTATGTTATTTGTAAACGTCTTTGTGTGCACCTGTATATATGTCTCATCCTATTGATTTGGTTCGATTACGTAACCACCAGTAATTAACGTTTATCGGTCTACCGCCGTTGTACGATATTGATTATTTATAATTGGGTGCGTGTCGTTCCGGTACGGCTGTGCGATCGTTCCCCGATGTCTAATTTAAATTATCACAACGCTTTACCTATCGTTATAACTTATAACCGTTCCAAATTGTTTTGTTATTCTTGCTGATGTGGTGTAATCACTGATCAGCTGGTATGTAGATTTTACTCGCGTAATATATGTGCTATGACGACGATTTTTCCGTCCGCCGTATTTATTTCCGCTGTTTGGTTTAATAACGCTGAAAATATTTGATCACGATTGGTAGACCGAGACTTAAAATTGTTTTACCCACGTTAGGTCCGTGCACACATTGACGATTAGCTGTAAGTTGCCCATAAGCTGTATGTCCCGCGGTGACCGGAGCGCACGTATATCGCTCGCGTTATAGGATGTCGCACGTCTGTGCATTTCCGTGACTACGTTTCGCATACGTGTTATTAGGTCCTCGTCGCGATACGAGTGTGGTATAACAGGTGATAGAGTGTTGATGTTTGGTGGGGTGAACAATTTATATTTTTGTTCGTCGTTCGTCTAATGAAGTTTGTTTTTTTTCTTTCGTCAAATTGTTGAGTCTATCTGTGTAAGGAATTATTTTATACATTTTGTTTTGTTTTTTTTTTATTATTATATTTCAATGCAAGTCGATCAATGACATTCTGTTTGTTGCTTCTATATTTATTTCTTGCTGAGATAGTTTCTGTTTATTTGAATTCAAAATATTATACCTACCGACCAAGGTTATTTTTTTAATATGTTACCAATTCGCTGTGTGTTCTGAGTGTCGTCCCGACGTACCGGTGATGATTTTCATCCATAATATTTCAGTAATTTTTTATTATTATCGAAATCGATATCTATTGTTTTTTTTTTTTTTCTCGTTATTCATATACGAGTTACAGTTGTCCGAGGTCGCCTCACGTTTGACGATTTGTAATCTATATTTGTCTGAAATTGTGCTCCTATTTATATTTATTTCGTGATTTCTTTCATTACCAATAAGCAATCGCTTCCGTTTTGGTTGTCTGTTTTTCGTTGTTCGCCGTTGATGTATGCAGCTGGCAAGCGAGAGACTCGTCCCCCCGACCGTTTGATCAATAGTCTATTCCAGCAAGATCAAGTCAAGATGGGGCCAATCACGAATACTACTACGTCAGATTTGACACCCACTACCCCGACAACGAGTACAACCATGGTTTCTTCGATGTCTGTGGCAACGACGTCTGTGGCTCAGTCAAAACTATCAGTCACTGAACAGTCTAAATCAGAATCAAGTGTCCAATCAATACTCCACCAAATGATGGCAAAAATCAATGCCAATCATACCAGAACTGAGGAACAGTTTGAAGCCCTACATCGAAGGACGGAAGAGGGAATTAATCAATGTATCCAGCGTTATCAACTGACGGACACTCGTCTAACAAGAGTAGAGGACGAAAATGCGGTCATAAAAACTCAGGTGGGCCAACAAACCACGAATAACCAGGTCACCGAGGATCGCCTCAACACATTGGAGACACAAATTGTGCAGATGAGAACGGAGATCTCCCAGATATCGGACAAACACCGAATATCTACGAACCATGATCTATCACAAATTCTAAAACCCAGTGTCTTGTCTTCAACTGCTGTTCAACCCAATCTGTCCGGCCGCAGTAATGTGTCTCCGATGCCCCTGACAGCTTCAACCACTAACCTTGTGAATACGTTCGATTCACGAAGCTCATCGTTTTTGGGAGCTCAAGAACGTTTCCAGGATTCCGTATCTGAATTCTCCGGACAAATTAAAGAAATCCATCCACAAAAATTTATTGGACAAGTTGACGCCTACTTCGACAGCGTACATGTGTCACCTGCCCAACAACTTATCTCCACACATCGACGTTTAGTAGGAGATGCTCAAATTTGGTACGAGTCATTAATCCCATCACCTCGTTCATACGCTGAGTTTCGTCTGTTATTTCTTCAACATTTCTGGTCTCCGGCGACTCAACGGAAAGCCCGAAATGAGATTTTTCGGCATTATCAATACACTAGATCCGATGGTTTAGCTACACATGCCATGAAATGGATAGCTGGGGCTAAGTATCTCAACCCACCTATCGAACAATCCGATCTCGTGTCTACTATTATTCAACACTATCCCACATCACTCGGAATGGCAATTCGAGGTCGAGGACCCCGTGACACCAACGAGCTGTTATCAGTTTTGATGGAATTTGAAGAATCAGCGTCATTTTGCGAACGACGTCGTGAAGACAACCAGGTTCGACCACCATTCCAACACCAAAATAATGGAAATCAACAACCTCGTTATAATGCTCCCCGTCGAGATAATTACCGTTTCCAACCACGAGTCGTAACACCGGATAACGCGGGTCCTCGTCCTGTAGCACAAGTCGATCTGTCGGGAAACGACGACGAGGCTCGTACGTGAGTATGTCATGTCACGAAGTCTCTAATCTAAACGAACATACAAAATCCACACAAATTATCGCAGATGGAGTCTCACCAAAATGTAAACGCCCAGAGTTGTCACTTTTAATTTATAACAAACCATTCAACGCATTACTTGATTCAGGTGCCTCTGTCTCGGCCATTTCAGAAGAGATATTTGCCTCCATCAAACGAAGCATTCCGGAGGGACAACAACTATCAATTTTACCCGTCACGGGGGTCACCATATCGACCGCTGTAAAAGGTCGTAGCCGGAAAGTCACTACTCAGGTCCTCATCCCGTTCTCAATTTTTGGGCATACTACCGACTGCATTTGTCTTGTAGTTCCACATCTGGCAACCTCCATGATCCTGGGAGATGACTGGCTGACTCAGAACAAAGTGTGTTTAGACTACTCTGAACGGATTATACGTCTCACCAGTTGGAGTCTGAATATACCATTTTCAAAATCACCTGAAGATGGGATCAATCGTATGAGTGCTCTTTTTACCATGTCTATCTCACCTCAAGACTGTGCGAGGTCAATACCTGAGCACTGTATAGCTAGTGTCGAAATGATTTCTCAGCAGTTACAAGCGTCAACAAACAACAATATGATCACCAGTTTACAGGTGACCCCTGAAGATGATTTAGAACCTTTTGACCAAGTCACCGAACACCTGTCATCGATCCAGAATCTCTCGTCCAACCAATTTGAACAAGTCGTTGATCTGTTTCATGAGTACCACCACATTTTTCGCACTCGTCCTGGCTTAAATTTGTTGTTTACATGTCGTTTCAATGTCAGTGAAGACATTCCTTTCAAAATCCGCCCATATCCAGTACCGTTTGCACGACGCCCTGCAGTTGAAAAGGAATTGGCTCGTATGCTAGAGTGGGGGGTGATCGAAAGATGTAGTTCACCTTATAGCAACCCAATTATATGTGTCGGTAAAGCCGATGGTTCGGTCAGAATATGTTTAGACGCCAGACGAGTAAACAAAATAATTCTGCCGATGCGGGACTCATCGCCGCCACTTGACGAACTACTCGCCCGTTTTGGAGGGAAAACAATTTTCTCAAGTATAGATTTCACGGCCGGATATTGGCAAGTTTCTCTACATCGTGACGTCCGGAAGTATACCGCGTTCGTGTACGACGGCCGAACATACCAATTTTGTGTAGTACCATTTGGGCTAAACATCTCAAACACAGCATTCCAACAGGCGCTAGAATCAGTTCTCTCCAATCCAGTTGAAAACTACAATGAAGACGGATTAGGGGATCTCCATATCTATGTTGACGACGTGTTGGTATCGTCAACGACATTCGAAGATCACTTACGTCGCCTCCGACTTCTATTTAAGAAAATCGCTGTCTCCGGGATGTCTTTAAAGTTGAGCAAGTGTAAATTTCTCCGTGATAAAATTAAGTTTCTAGGTCATATCATCACGCCGTCAGGCATGTCTATGGATCCCTCAAAGTTGTCGGCTATTCATGATTTTCCAGTTCCCCGACACAAAAAAGACCTTCAGTCGTTTATAGGTTTTTGTAACTTCTATAGGAAATTTACCGACCACCACGCTTCTCTGATCGGTCCATTGATTGCGTTACTGAAAAAGGGTACTCCGTGGCGATTCAACGAGGAAGACGTGGCCAACTTTAATTCTGTTAAATCTGCATTTACCGCTCGTTTCCTCGCCCATCCCGATTTCACATCAGAGTTCTATGTGCAAACTGATGCCAGTCATCTTGGTCTTGGAGTCGAATTATTTCAGGTTGATGTATCCGACGAACGACAAACGATCGGATTTGCCAGTCGAACTCTAAACTCCGCTGAGAAAAATTACAGTGCCACCGAGTTAGAGTTATTGTCTATTGTGTTTGCCTGTGAAAAGTTTCGGGTGTTCATTCTCGGCTACCCTGTCAATGTATTGACTGACCACAAGGCACTTACATTTTTGTTCCGATGTAGGCTCCGAAATGCCCGTCTTACCCGTTGGACCCTTGTTCTTCAGGAGTTCGATCTGCGAATCCAATATATCACCGGACCTAGCAACGTAATCGATGCATTATCTCGCAACCCGGTAGGTCGTGATCGAATAAATAATCAATCCGATTCACTTGGTATTTTCATCGTTACACCCCGTAGGTTACTCTTGGAGTACCAATCTCGGATAGAATCTTTTCACCATATACTCCGGGAACAGCAGATGGACCCGGCACTTCGGAAGGTAGTTGATCTGTTGTCCAATCAGTCTCCCGTATTAAGTGCCATTGCTGAACGTTATTGTATGTATCGAGACATTTTATTCTATCGTAGGCATCCCGACTCTGATAGGTGGCTAGTCTGTGTGCCTCTACATCGAGTCGATGAGCTGATCTCGAAATTCCACTTGCATTTTGGACATGTAGGTCCGAAAAAATGTATTGCAGCCATCCGAGAGGTGTGTTATTTTCGTGGTCTAAGTGGAAATGTACGTAGGGTCGTTAAAAGTTGTGACACCTGTCAACGTGCAAAATTTAGTACCGTGAGGACAGAAGGTGAAATGCAACATGTACTAGCTAATGCACCCCTCCAACGAGTATGTGTTGATTTGTATGGTCCATTGCCATCTGGGTGGAATCATGTTAAGTATGTTTTCGTTGTACTCGATTGTTTTTCTAGATTTGTCCGATTATTTCCTATAAAACGGTCTACTGCAGTTATAGTGACTAACCGCATGATCACCGACTATATTGAAGTCCATGGAACTCCACAAACCGTTGTATCGGATCACGGAGTCCAATTTGTTAGTAATGTATGGCGAGCTCGTCTTACTGCGCTTGGAGTATCTGTGACAACTACGAGCGTATATCATCCTCAAAGTAATCCGGCTGAAAGGGTTATGCGCGAACTAGGTCGACTATTTCGTACTTATTGTCATCAGTCCCATACCGAGTGGCCCCGATACGTGCAGTATATTGAGTGGGTGTTGAATAATACCGTTCATGAATCGACGGGTTTCACCCCTAGCGAAATTTTCTTAAAAACTGAAAGGTACAGTCCCATATATGAAGCTGTTGAATGTCCGCCGAAAGGTAGTGATGATTTTACCGTCAAACTAACCATGGCTGCCGAGGTTCAACGAACTAAGGCTGAGGAACGCCGAATCCGGCATGACCGTCATGGAAGAGCTACCATATTTCTGATCGGGGAAGAGGTGCTCGTTCGTGCACATCGCTCCTCTTCCGCCGTTGACCATCAGATAAAGAAATTTTTTATGTTATATGAAGGACCGTATAAAATTGTAGAAATTAAAAGCTGTAATGCGTATGTTGTAGCTGATCCCGTAACGGATAAAATTCGTGGAACTTTTAATATTATTTTTCTCAGAAAGTATATCCGACCTACTAATGCTAAGCCATCAGCGTAATAACGGCACGGATTAAGAGCAGCCCCTAATCAATCGTGTATAATTTCTCCCTATTTCTTTCTGTAGAAGCGTCCAAGACAGGTCCAGGACCTTTCTACAGGGGGGTTTCTGTAACGGTCGAAAAGCCATAACTATGGATATCGCATATTAGACTAAGATAGTGTTCTCCGTCCCGCGGGCAGTTCTGCCCACACCGATTAAACACGCAGGTATCAGCAGTGTACACACACACTATCACCGCTGCCTAGTACCCGTGGTCGAGATTGACCGATAGGCATTATGTCATTATCATTATTTGCACACAAATAACTCGAATACCGACCAATTATTATGTAATATGTTAATTTTCCGTGTGTGGTGTTCGACGCGTCCGACGCCCTTTTACTTTTGTTGTGCCTCTCTGCCGGACAACATGATGTGTGAGTAGAACACCGCCTCACCGAGGACGTCCTGGGGACGATGCTCGGCATCACACACCGTTTGGGTAATTTGTTTTTGATTTATTTATATTACACCTTGGTCGGTATTTGTGTTGTTGTCTATCTATTATTATTATTATTTATATACGCCGGCAACCATATACCTAGGTGTCGTGTTTTAGGTATACTGCGAAAATGCAGTTATTCTATTATTATTACCAAATATATACATATATTTGTGTTTGTCTATAAGGTGACCTTTTTTTTACGGCCAAGTTTTTATGCCGTGTGGGCTTTTCTTGGCCACAACGTAAATTTCTTTTTTATTATATTATTATTATTATTAAAATAAAAATACATTTATCTCGCCCATCAATCAGGTGTTATTACTATTTATTATTATGTTTCTTATTATTATACAAATCCCACATGCTCCGATTCTCGAATCTCGGCTGTGGGTTGGCGACCTTACCACGAAAGTTTCGTCAATGTACGCTCCACCCCGAATCTGGGTATGCCATGGTGTGAGACGTTACAGTTGGCGACCTTGCCAGGATAGTTTCGTCAATGTACGCTCCACCCCGAATCTGGGTATGCCATGGTGTGAGACGTTACAACAGTCCCTTTCCCTATTTAAAACTTTGCGTGGTACGTATAATTCCCCACTAGAGGTATCACTACTCGGGCTAGATAAATCTATTAAATCTGAATTATCACTATCGCTTGCCCCCGGATTCGACATGCATTAATAAGAGACAAGAGTACAACAATAATAATATTAAAAACTTACAAAACGATGTAATAAAAATACTGTTGCATTCTGATCGATGTCGACTGTTGTTTATCTTTGATAACGCTGCTGTTGATGATGGCACGATGTTGATGTACTGACCCACTGACACGGCGGCGTTGACCTTGCTCTACTCCCCTGCGGCGACGCGTACAGGCACTGTACGGTGACACTGTCAACACGGCGGCTGCAACGACGACGACGACGACGACGACGACGACGACCGAACTCTCCTTGTCCGTGCTACTACGTATCGGCGGCGGCGACGACGCGTATAATACAAATATTCTATGTGGCGATTATGACAACACTTACGAGTGTTTATCCCAATTTCTTGATAATACCGAAATTTAATTTCGACGACGATAGCTTACGTAAATTCGTTAGTGATCTCCAAAATTGCACTGCCGTGAAAATATAACAGTTTTTCTCTTTTAGAGATCCCACCGCTGCCACCAAATGATGTGTGCTTACGCCGTGTTATCGTTGAAATCGGGAATTAATGGTTTATAAATGAAAACACTAATTTAATTACTGCACATACACTAATTTATTATTTCTACTCAAACACAATTTAACTTATATCTAAGATTTTCTGAATACACTACAGAGGTTCTGTCTACTTGAGTCCGTACTCTCGACTGCCGACACGGCCCCATCCGTGGGAACCGTACGGGTCTTCGCACGATGAATTCGCTGACCAACGCACTTCCCACAGTCACGTAGGCCATTGCGTTATCCAGCGAATTCATATAACACATACAGGGTGCTTAATATATACAGGGTACAACAATAGAGTGGTAGACTGCAAAAACCCAAAAACTTGTAAAGATTGTGGTGGGAAGCACCACACTATGCTACATCTTCCAAACACCGAAAAAACCGTTATTGCAGAGCCCGTGGGCCGTGACGTTCGCAGCTACCGCAACAAACAGTGTTCGTACATCAGTTCTTTTGGCAACGGCTACCGTGGTTGCATGGGTACTCCGTTAACGTAAGAGCTTTATTAGATAGTGCTAGCCAAAGCAGTTTCGTGACCGAACGCTGTGTACATCTGTTGGGACTTCAGCGAGAAAATCGAGATATTGTGGTACAAGCTCTGGCCGGTACCCAGATTCCAGTCATAAAAGGAAGTACCACCAATAACGTACGGCCAGTAGGTCTCGAAAATCCCCAATTTAATGTTAACGCTTTAATATTACCCCGCATAACCGGTCCTTTACCATCAGAACGCGTTTTCACGGAACATTGGCCACATACAGTTGGGTTAAATTTAGCAGACCCTGAGTACGACAAACCACTACCCGTCGACATTCTATTAGGAGCAGATGTGTTCCCACAACTCATTTTAGGAGATAAAAGAGTTGGAAACATCGGTCAACCAATAGCTTTATCTACAGTTTTTGGATGGGTATTAATGGGAAGAACCTCATGCGCTACGAAAAATAAGATTGTCACAATGTGTTCAACACTGAAATCCGTTAACCAAACCTTAAAACACTTTTTTGAAGTGGAAGAAGTTCCAAATGTCGAAAAAAGTTGCCCAGCGGATTTAGATTGTGAGCGAATCTACCAGTCAACCACAACGCGTCAACCAGACGGTAGGTACGTAGTCCATTTACCGTTCCTGAAAACCCCTCCGCAACTTGGACAGTCAAAAGATCAAGCCTTGAACCGTTTATATCATTTAGAAAACCGATTTGCAAAAAATCCTGTTTTGCGTGAGGAGTGTAACAAAGAAATGAGGGATTACCTAGATACCACCCATATGACCAAATTAAATCAAACCCTTACAAATGAACAGAACACTTATTACATTCCACATCATGTAGTTATACGGCCTGATAGCACAACCACAAAAATGCGAATTGTTTTCGATGCATCGGCAAAAATATCTTCTGGGATGTCATTAAACGATAACCTCTATTGCGGAAAGAAGCTCCAACAAGACCTACCCGGGATAATTTTGCGGTTTCGTCTACATCCCATTGTGTTTACGGCAGATATAAAAAAGATGTTTCGTCAAATAGTTGTAACCGAAAAGCATCGTTCCTATCAGCGATTGTTATATAGATTCAACCCAGAGGAGCCTGTGCAGGAATATGAAATGAATAGAGTTACTTTTGGTCAAAAATGTTCTCCATTTATTGCGATTAGTACGCTACATAAACTGGTCGACGATGAAGCGTCTAACGATGAAACATTAAAAGCTATCGTTCATCGGGATCTTTATGTCGATGACATAGTAACAGGTACAAGTACTCTAAACGAAGCGCTCGAATTGACACAAAACCTAATCACATTATTCAAAAAGGGTAAGTTCGAACTGCGAAAATGGTCAAGCAACTCTGAGCAACTGTTAACCCATATTCCGCTAGAACACCGACAAGTACTGCCAATTACTTTCGAAGAACGTGATTCCGGCTGTACAAAAGTTCTCGGTTTAAAGTGGGACCCGAAAGTGGACTCACTCAGCTACCAATATCAACCCTGTCCAGTAAAATTCAGCAAACGAGCAACACTATCAGAAATCGCGCGTATCTATGATCCTCTCGGCCTTCTCACTCCTGTTACAACGGATTTAAAAAGACTAATGAAATACCTCTGGTTGGTTGGAGTAAATTGGGATGAAACAATACCGGAAGAAGCAATGACCTCTTGGACCCAATACCAACGAGAGTTACCCGTTCTAGTTACCCTGCAAATTCCTCGCATGGTTACCCATCCAAATGCTACATACGAGTTACACGGGTTTAGTGATGCCTCTGAAGTAGCGTATGCGGCGGCCGTGTACCTAAGAATTGATACTGGCACAGAAGTAAGGTGTCATCTCTTGATGGGAAAATCTAAGATAGCACCGGCTAAGAAGATATCTGTTCCGAGACTAGAGTTATGTGGTGCTTGGTTATTAGCTCGTCTTCTTGCATTTGCGCAAGATAACTTGTCCGCAATCAAGATAGAAAAGGTTACCGCATGGTCTGACTCCACGGTAACGCTACATTGGATAAGAAGTTCGACCTCACGACTGAAAACATTCGTAGCAAATCGAGTATCCAAAATTCAAGAACAGACTCATGTGGAAAATTGGCGCCACGTACCAACCAATGACAACCCAACGGACTGCGCATCCCGTGGACTCAGACCCGACCTTTTAGCCAACCACGACATATGGTGGTATGGTCCTCCGTTTCTCCGACAACCTGAAAGAGAATGGCCTGTGGAGAGTACGTTGAGTCCTATTAGTTTTTCAGAGGAAGAAAATGAAGAAAAACCTATAACGCTTTTGTCCCAAGGAAAGGAGGAAGACTGCCGGCTTCTTTACCAATCAGACAACTTACCAAAAGTGTTAAGACTCACCGTCTATTGGTTAAGATTTCGAGATCGTCTTAGAAAAAAACCGTTCTTACCGATCACTTCTCCACCTACCACCGACGAAACGGACAGAGCACTTCGATCATTAGTACGCTGGACTCAAGACGTATATTTTTCCGACGAGAAAAAAGACCTCTCCATGGGAAAACCAGCTCGGAGGCATTTAAGAAAATTAACACCGTTTCTGGATGACGACCACTTGCTGAGGGTGGGCGGTCGTTAAGGATATGCCGAAATTCCTTACAATGAAAAACATCCCTTATTGTTGCCAAAATCTGCGCGATTACCTAACTCCTAATCGACTCTACCCACCGGAAAAACGGACATCCAGGACCACAAACCGTACAGTATTTACTACGTCAAAATTACTGGATCCTTTCATCACGAAGTGTCATCAAACAAAGAATTCATCGATGCATACCGTGTTTCCGCGCAAAAACCTCGCCTGGCCCAACCTATTATGGGAAACCTACCGTCTTTTCGTATTTCCCAAATAAAGCAATTTAGTAGAACCGGAGTAGATTTTGCTGGAACCCTTCCAGGTAAAAGCAGCAATGATTCGAAAAATAAAGGTCACAAAGGCGTACATCTGTATTTTTGTATGTATGGTAACAACAGCCGTTCACATTGAACTAGTTTCCGACTTATCGACTCCATTGTTTATAGCTGCACTTGATCGATTTATTGGACGAAGAGGGAGATGCACAGACATTTATAGCGGTTGTGGAACGAATTTCATAGGAACGAACCGATATCTACAAGAAGTATACTCCATACTGAAAGGGCCTCGCTGTGTTGAAAATGCGGTGGATAATCAAATCCGTTGGCACTTCAACCCTCCAGCCGCCCCTCACATGGGTGGTTTATGGGAGGCTGCCGTAAAATCAACCAAAACCCTTTTATTACGAATTATTCAAGACAGGTTCCTGACGTATGAAGAACTTAATACCGTACTGCATCGAGTCGAGTCAACCCTCAATTCTCGCCCTCTTAGTTCCATGTCGTCCGACCCAAATGATTCCAAATCCTCACGGCAGGACACTTTCTAACTATGGCCCCATTGGTATCCGTTCCTGCACCCCACGATCCAGTTGAACTTAGCAGGATAAGTAGAAGTAAACGCTGGTCATTAATTCAACAAATTCACCAACATTTTTGGATCCGGTGGCAGAAAGAATACCTACTATCCTTGCATGAGAGATCAAAATGGACCCGTCCTAATCGCAACCTCCAAGTGGGAGACCTGGTATTAGTGAACGAACCAAGTGCCCCTCTGACATGGCCTACAGCCCGAGTGGTCGAAGTTCATCCAGGAGCTGATGGGATCGTCCGAGTGGCAAAAGTAAAGCTGTCAACGGGAAAAATCTACACTCGGCCCTCAGTGAAACTTTGTCCTTTACCCCTCTCTGATTGAAGACCGGGTCTTCAAGGTGGGCGGTATGTTTGATAAGTGATAAGACAAGCCTAGCGCCGTCCGTATTATCAACCGTAATATGTACGTGTGTGCAACGAGCCAGTCACGACTCCGCGTTCGACCGAGTGTGTACCGAGTGCGACCGTCCGAATCACCGATACCACCGTCACCACCGATACTACTGTCTACCTAACCACCGATACCACCGTACCACCGTCACCGTCGTTACTACCGTCAACCGTCAAGCGAAGATCTCGCTGTCGCCGATACGGTTTTTATACCTATTTATTTATTTATTATTCTTGTGTATTTTATCATTAAGTTACCCCTTTTGCTGGCCAGCACTCATTGTGCCCCAATTATTATTTATTCTGTTGTTACTTGTTTCGAATAGTAGTCCGTTAACCACGGCAAAAGAAAATCAGACTTTTTATTATTATCAGAAAATACCGAAACCCTAATACAGTCCACTTTATCCAGGAATCACCGAACAAAGGATTAATACCAACTAATTTTGGAAACTATGACGATGCATCTATTTTAGCGGCTGCTTTTATTTATGAAAATGATTTTCCAGTTGGCATGATGTCATGTTTAAAAGCAGAAATATTTATTTGGAAGAAACAGTGGGAATCAGAAACGAATCTTCCAGAGTCTGCTGTTGAAGCACTTCAACATTGTACGGAGCTCTTGCCAAACATAAAGAAACTTTTACAATTATTTGCTACATTGCCTGTAACGTCAGCTACGCCTGAGCGTACATTTTCAGTCTTAAAACGACTTAAAACTTATTTAAGAGCAACTATAACTGGAGAAAGATTAAATGGATTAGCTCTTGCTAATATAAATAAAGATGATTTAGACTATGAAAATATCGAAAAATACATTTTACCAGCTTTTATAAAAAGATGTCCAAGAAGGGTACAAACATTGGACTGGAAAAAATAAAAATATTTAAAAAATAAAAAACAGTGTTATTTAAATGTTATTTGCTTATTTTATATACTGAGCGGAGCTCAATGTATTGATTTTACAATGATGTGTGTTTTTTTTTTTTTTTTTATTTTTGTGTCTGTCATCACGTTTTAGGACAGTAAAAATGCTTCGATTTTCTTCAATAGTACCTTTTCTGATAGGAAAGTGAATCTAGTTGGTACTTTGGGAGGTCAAAAGTTAAAATTTCCCAGTAGTTTTCATGAGCGCCTGGAAAAACAAATGAAAAATTAAGGGGAAAACGGGAATTTTTACGGAAAACCAATTTTCGACAAAATCGATTTTGGTTATTGGTATAACTCTAAAAAAAATGACCGTAGAGACATGAAATTTTGACCGAATGCTGATATATGCATTTTCTACACTCCACAGCATTTTCAAAATATTCTGACTTATTTTGAGCTGTTGACGGACATTTTCAGTTTCCCATTTTTTTAGTTTTTTTTTTCTATAAATGTCAATAAAATTTTATTTGTTGGGTAAAAAATAATGAAAATTTAATACAAGGCTCCTGATATATTATTACAATAGCAATTGAAAAATATTAAAAATACATAGGCACAAATTTTTTTATAATCATTTAAAGTTCTAATTTTGACAAAATTCATCAAAATCTCGAAAATTATCAATCATTGTATTTAAACAATTATAAAATGGTTCAGTTTTTTAACTAAGGATTGAAAATTTAAAATAAAGATTCTAATAAATAGTACATACTGTAAACAAAAAATCTAAAAAATATATAAACACAGTTATTTTTTACAGACATTTTAAGTTCAAATTTGGACGAAATTACATATTAAAATCAATTTTAACGAGTAAAAGTATATATTATAATATTTTTATAGCATCACTGATAATTTTAGGTTAATAATTAAATAATATGAATAATATTAATTCAACTTAGCAGCTACCGTAAAATAACAATATCAATATAATTTAAAATATCCTAGACTGACATACCGTCTCCGCTCAGAATCGTTTTTCGTATACAATGATATTATATCATTGAATTCAAATTTAATACCATGCATTATAGTACAGTGATCTACTTGTAGCCTACTGTACAGCGGAGCGACATCCACTTGACCCCCTTTTTTATTTCATTTTTGACCCCCCCCCCCCTTGTAGAAATCCTGGCTACGCCACTGATTTTTTGTAAGACGGAGACAACGCATGCAGGTGTGACATAGGTTTTAGACGCACTGTTTCGATTTTTATAATATGGTGTTATTCAGTGAGACGTTTACTTTTGAACGGGTCGTTTTGTTTATTTTTATCAAATTAATGGTTATTTTTTCCCAGGAAAATAGTTGTCACGATTGTGTATGTTTATAGCTTAGGATATTATATAAGAACATTATTCTTATAATATATAAATATATTATATAATTTTAATAATTATTTTTCTTATTTTTAAACGAAAACAGTACAAATAATATTTACATCATAATATTATTTCGTAATAATTTGTATACATATTCTTCATTGCTTCATTCAAATAATAAATAATAAGAATAATACAATAGTATGTAGCAAAAACCGTATTGCGCAGGATAACGACGTCAACGAGTAAACGACAGACGTAATCGCAAGAACAATTTGGTAAGGATTCCATGGCAACGGCGCAACGCACGTCTCATACCACGAATTACGAGGCACTCGACGTATTGGTTATTGTAACAACAAAAATTACAGAATAACTGCAGATTACTGACTCGTCATTTATTTGCAATACACTACCCATTTACTCAGTATACTATGCATATTTTTAAATTCTGTTTGCGGAACATAAAACTAGACTATTGGTCATTGGATATTTGGACCATCAATCTCCCGCAGACAGAAAAATATATGTAAAGGGTACTGACTTCTGAGTAATATAGGTAACTGAGTTGTGGAGTGTGCTGTGTGCCCAGTTTTTGCGAACACGGTACTACCACAGAACAATATAGAATAGACACTCGGTCAGCTGTGTGGGTTTACGTATCCCTACGGTATGAAGTATTGGACTCTATAAATTGTACCGTATCCGTAATCTGATAGAACGTTGGCAACGTGTATCCCTCTTTGTTACGAAATCTTAAAAACGGATACAAGGCAATGGCCAATGGGCATTAACCACCTGTATATTTTGTATTTTGTATGTGCCATCCGTTTTCGTATGTTATTATTCAATTTTCCTTGTGTATGTTATTGTATTAACATTTAACAATATTATTTCAATAATTCAATTTTGAAAATTTAATAGTTGCATTTGTCAATTAATTATGGTTGTAAAGTGTGTGGTATGCCCTAACAAATATGGGCCATTATCCCAAATCAGCTTTCATCGTTTTCCGAAGTCGGCTGAAAGGTAAGTGCCTTTAATTTTGTCACAGAACAATAATTTTGTACAAGAACTATATTATTATAACAATCATTATCTGTAGCAACACCTCCATCACCTATACTCATTTTATTTTATTGATTCATTGTCATTTAAAATTGAAATCATTCTTTAACATTTTAAATACAGATGCAAGCAGTGGGCTGTTTTATGTCGACGAAATGATCTGATTGACGTGGACCCAGATGTTTGTTTTCGGCACTACAAATTGTGTTCAAGGCATTTTGATGAGTCACAGATTGTAGGGACTCGTCTGATTCCAAATGCAGTTCCATCAAAATTTGAATGGAATGGATATTTGAATGAACAACAGGAAATCACTGGTACCTATGTTACTTTAACTAATTATTTTTAAATTAAAAAATAATATAATAATAAATTCCAAATTGTATAATATTGTAATGTAAAGCTATTTCAATATTTCAGATGAATCTATCAACTCGGAACCAGTTCGTCCTCAGGTGGAAGTTACAGGTAATTTATTATATTTCATATTTACTGTTTATGTATTATATTAGTGTATAAATTATTTTAATATTTTATTTTATTTTTTTTAGAACATTGTTCACCAATTGATTGGTCACAGATCCAATCAACCTCAACCCCTCAGTGTAAGCATACACTTGAACTACAATTTTTATTAAATCATGTGATAATATAATATAATTAATATTATGTATTATTTTATAGCAAAATCAGTTGCAAGAAGTTTAATTGGTTCTTACAGTTCAGTAGCCTCTACAGCATCATCAACCAGTTCTTCTTGTCAGACTACCCAAGGCCTTTCCAGTCGTACTCCAAGGAAAGAGAAGCTCCAAAAAATGTTAAGTCACCAAAAAAATAAGTATAATGAACTTAGACAAAAATTTAATATTTAAAAAAAAAACTATGCTGATAACCAAAAAACTTTGACTTCGTTAGAACATTTTCAATTAATGTGTGATAAATTCCTTAATAAAGGGTTTTCAAATTTTGTTAAAGTTCAATCCAAACTGATTCTACACCATTCTAAAGGTCGTAGATATTGTTACGAGACAAAACAATTTGCACTCATGATACATTTTTTAGGCCCTAAAGTGTATAGATTTCTTCAAAAATCAATGAATTTGCCTTCACCTAGAACTTTACAGAGAACTAGTGAAAACTGGGAAATAAATCCTGGTCTTAATGAATTTTTGTTTACAGTTTTAGCAATGAAAGTAAAATCCATGGAACCTAAGTCTAAACAATGTGTCTTCTGTGTAGATGAAATGTCTGTTAAATCTTTTCTTTACTATGATATTAAAAAAGATGAAATCATAGGTTTTCACAATACTAATTCATTTAAAAGCAGTGAACTAGCGAAGTCAGTTATGGTTATTATGATTCATGGAAGCAACCTATTGGGTATTTTTTTGTAGCAACCTCTTGCACAGGAGCTGATTTACTTGGCATAATTTTCAGTTGCATTCATAAATTACATAGTATATCCTTAGATAGTTAGATGTAAGAGTCATGATTTCAGATTTAGGATCAAATTTTAAGAACTTTGTGGATACCCGACATATTACTCCAGAAACCCCTTACTTTAATGTTAGTGGTAAAGAAATTGTTTTTATGTTTGATCCACCCCATCTATTAAAGGCAACAAGAAATAACTTTTTTAATTATCGGTTCAAGTCAAAAAATAAAATAGCAGAAAAAATTTATCTGAAACAATTTTATGATATAGATAAATCTCAAGTACATCGATTGGCGCCTAAATTAACTGATATACACATAAACCCTAACAGTTTTCAAAAAATGCGTGTTAAATATGCAGCTCATGTTTTTAGTCATACAGTTGTGGCAGGGATGACTACTCTAGTTGCTTGTGACAAGTTAAATTGTAGCGCCTTTAATACTATTGAATTTATTGACTCAATGGACAAACTTTTTGACATTTTTAATTCTCGTCCAAATTCTAGTAAAATTTCTAATGATAAAACAAATAGATCCAAACAGTTTTGTCTTCCATTTACAAACTCTGAAGACCAAATAAAATTTTTAAACTGTATGTCTAATTATTTTAAAAATTTAGAAGTCCAAAAATTTGATGTTTTGAAAAATGAGTAGGTCACCATAAATAGACAATATAATATCAAATTTGTTAACTCTTGGTTAATATCAATAGCTGGACTTAATCGTCTTTATTCTAATTTATCAAATGACAATGAAGACAAATCCAATCTTGAAATTTGTACATGTAGACTGAATCAAGACCGTTTAGAAAATTTTTTTGGTTCTACTAGAATTCAAAATGGAAACTGTATTAACCCTACATGTATACAGTTCAAGCGTACTTTCAAAAAACTTTTTGTAATGAATTATTTTGAGTATTCAGAGGGTGCTAATTGTGTTAAAGATTTAGATGATATTCTTGTCACTCTTGAAGAAATTCCTACTGAAGAAATTAAAATCCTTTTTCCTGAAAGAAATCCAATCAAAATTCCTTTAGCTATTGAAGACATAAATAACTATAAAGATGTAAATTTGCCTGAACAAAATGCTCTGACATATATTTGTGGTTACTTGATTAAACAATGCTTAAAAATTCACCAATGCCAAATATGTTTAGATTACGCACAAAATAATAGTAGTTTGTCCAGTAATAATTTTTATGCTCATTTTAAATCATACGAGCAAAGTTATAATTCTTCATTATTTTATAATTTGGTAATGCCAAATTCTACTTTTTATGAATATATTTTTTGTGTTGATAATATTTTTAATAATAACTTCATTCAATTAGCCTGTCAGCCTAATGTAGGTAAAAATTTACGAGATTTAATGTTAAATGCAACGTTTTTAAATCACCCATGTAAAGATTTTCCCAAAAATTTTTTGATTAATCTTTTTATACGATTTCGAATTTATCACACTTTAAATAGAACCAACAAAGAAAGTCTAGCATCACGTACAGGTATACGGAACAGAAAAGTACAAATACTTTCTAACTTATGAAATTAAAAAAAAAACAGCTATTGGTATTAATTAATTTAATATAGGTAATAAACTAATAATTTCTGTAGTATAATATAATAATAATGTACCTTAATACATTATCCTACAGAAATTTGTGTTTTTATTTGATGTTTTGTTTCAGTATTACTAGCAGAGTGCATAAACAGTCATATTTCATTGAATGGTTGATAATTTTGTTGAATCTCTTTTAAGAGGACGGGATACACGCATGTGTTGTCTCCGTCTTACAAGTGCTTGACTTGGTAAATTTTACGTCCAGAAGAACAAGTGTAGCTCCGTTAGCTTATAAACAAAAGTGAATGGACCTCATATAAAATCTAAAGGTAAGATTATTATCTAGACAATCTCATGGGCTTTTTATTAAATTTTAATTTTCAAGCGAGCTATGATAGTATTTTAAATTTGTAAATTTTTTGTACATCTTAAAATACTCATAACCCGCTTTAAAATTAAAATATAATAAAATACCCACAAATTTATCTAGATAATAATCTTACCTTTCAATTTTATAAGAAGTCAATTCACTCTAATTTTTAAACTAACGTAGCTACACTTGTTCTTCCGAGCGTAAAACAGAGACAACACATGCGAGTATCACGTCCTCTTAAGGACATATAATATTCTTGTGTAAGTTAATAAAATTGATGTGTTCTTTTATTACAACAAGTTTTTCTATACTTATATGTTAATTGAATAAAGAAAATACATTGTTACTCTATTTCTAACGTGTTTGTTCTTTAAACCTAGTATTTTATTCCAAGTCCAATTTGACCTATTATAATATTGTTTCATTATAGCACAGAACAATTTGAGTAATTTGAGTTCTTACTTATTATAATTTATTTCTCATATTTTAAGTATATTAATATTAAATTTTGGTAAAATGAATAAGTATTTTATTTTAATATAAATTAAAAACTATAATGTAATTTTACATTGGTTTATTGTTAAACGAAATAATATATTGTATTATTATTCTGTGGACACTGTGATAATGATGTTGAAATTATTTATTTAAATGATAACATATGCCACGCCCCCCTGGAGACCATGTTCAAGGCCACAGTCACCCGATTTTGCCAATACACGCAGTGTCGTACCCCTGGTACTACGGTTGTATAATATTATAATATTATGTGTCATTTATGATGCGTCGCCACGTCGGTTATCGTCTAATAATATTATATCACCGAAAACGGTTTATCGTGATCCGTGGTCCGCGGACAACGATCAAGACATTCAACGTTAGCACTTACCAATATCATATTATTAATAGCTATTAGCTTAACACATTGTTATAATGTTATTGATTATGGGAGCCGGTTGAAACGTCGACAGTCAATATATCGACAAGTTAAAATGTCGACGGTCGAAACATCGACAAGTACAAAATGTCGACGGATCATTATATCGACAAGCAGTGTTGGGAAATATCTAGATAAATTTATCTAGATAAGTTATCTAGATAAAAATTATTCATCTTTTATCTTATCTAGATAAATTTCAACTCTATCATATTTATCTTCATCTAGATAAAATTCTAGTTATCTATGAGTAACATATCTAGATAATTTATTTTAATTTACTTAAAAAAATTTTTTAATTTTTAAATTAAAAATATTTATATTTACGTCATTATACCATGATTTTAATATTGAATGTTCATTTATAGTCTCGAGTATTACATCGTAATACTCGTTATTTTATGTTGTAGGGTTTGACTTATTATTATTTTAAAAACAGTTATTATTTTTTTTTTTTCAAATGTTAGCTAACAGCTTCATTGTATTATTATAAAATTAAGTCAGTGAATGACATTTCATATATATTTAAAAAATGAACTATTTTATTTTATGTCAATTATTTTTTTTTATGCCTTAAATATATGATGCATTTAAAAAAAATAATACCTATATAACTGAATATTTGCAAAATTAAACATGAAATTATCTGATATTTATCTAGATAAAAATGTAATAATTTTTATCTTTATCTAGATAAAATTTAGTATAACTATCTTTATCTTTATCTAGATAAAATTAGGTATTGTTATCTTTATCTTTATCTAGATAAATTATTAGTTATCTATTCCCAACACTGTCGACAAGTACAAAATGTCGACAGGTCAATATATCGACAAGTTAAAATGTCGACAAATTAAATTAAAATAAGTATATAAATTATGTAAATAAAAAAAAATATTTTAGGATATAAAAATAAAATGTAATAATAAATAATGTACTAATAAAAATAAAATGTATGACAATAATATGTCAATATGTCGACAAATTAGTATAATAAGTATATAAATTATGTAAATAAAAAAAAATATTTTAGAATATAAAAATAAAGGGAGCCGTTGAAACGTCGACAAATTAAATTAAAATAAGTATAATTAAATAACTAAAATAATATTATAATGTCATATTATAAGCAATCCCTCTTAAAAACTCTATAACTGGAACGTTTCCCTGATTTTGAATTACGTTTTGAATTCTGTCCTCTCTTTGTTCATTTTTCTTTTTTGAATGTGGACGAGGTACTCCACGAAGTATTGACTCAATCATTACTTCTGTATTCTTTTGTTCTTTTTGTAATTCTTTTATTAAGTAGTATACTCCTACGTGTGATTCACCAACAAGACACTCCCAACGTCGATGCCAGGCTTCAATATTATTTTGTGTTCTTGGAATATTCTGATTAAATACAGACCATAATTCTGGTGAAAATAATGGTAATCCTCGAATAAGGTTGCCATTCCGTAGTGTTTTTCGAACTCGACCAAGAACATAGTTATCCTCAAACCACATTATAAGATGTTCCGTGCCAGATTCTTTTTCTAGTTGTTCTTTAATTTCAGCAAATGCTGATGGAATTTCTTCTGGTGGTAAAAAAGCAAGAGCAAGCAAATTACGGACTAGCAAACTAAATTCTTCGTCTTCACCATACTTAATAGAGAGACCAATGGACTGAACTTTTCGCCACATACTTTGTCCCAAATGAAAGAGACATAATCGACTTTGACTAGTTGTGAACTCTTGTTTAACTGCACAAATAGCGTCTTGTTCAAAATCAGTTAAAATATAGTCAGGTTTTAAAACTATATTATTTTCTGATGCATAATCTTGTAGATCTTGAAACATACGAATATAACATTGTTTAGACTTACTACTCAAAAGAGCAAAAACCGGGGGTAAAATTCACGCATTTGTATCATGACCAACTGGAGCATGAATTGAATATAACTGGTGGAATATTGTTGGTACTGTTTTAAACGTTCCATCCATTATCCAGTATTTTGCCAATTCGAGCTTACGGAGGTTCGCTAATGTTGTGAATAAAAGTATCTTATCATTTCCAATTTCAGATTCATTAAGAAGAAAAAGTTCACCATTTAATGTATGCTTTAATTCTTCGGGTATAAACAGCGAATCCAATGAAGTAGGTTCTGACATTACATTTTGTCGACGCACTCTCTTTATTTGTTGACGCATTGCATCTTTTGAAGGCAATGATTGAGCATTATTTATGTCCATCGAAGTATAAATACTTTGAATTATCTGGGCTGGTTTGTCTCTTGAGGTCCCAGCTTTCTGCTTTAATGTTGATAGTATTTTTGCAATTTTTGGTTTACTGGCTTCGGGAGCATGATTGTGGTCATTATTTTGACCATATAAATAATGTTTTCCATCTACAAAAATTGTTTGTGCTGATCTTTTACAACCAATGGAAATACGTTGATCGCATCTCCAATAAAATTTATTTTTACGGCGTTGATTTTGAAGGAAAAGATATCCGTGAACATTCAGTTTATCTTTTCCTTTTTGTGACGGTATTAGTTCGCAAATTTCCATTTTTCTATAAAATAAAAATATAAAAATGCTTGTAGTTCGATATTTTAAATTTGTTGTACGTAATTTAAGCAAAAATAAGTAAAGATATATGTTTGTACAAATTAAACTAGCTACTTTTAATTATCTCATAATAATAAAACAAGATGACGGATTAGGTATTACGTATATTACGGACGACAGCGATGGTAACGATAAGATCGCAATAAAAATAGGACTCGCACACAATTTTGTGCATCGTCGTGAATTCGTGCCTAAAAGATTGGATAACTGTACTATATTATACTGTACGTATTGCAGATAGCATTTTTTCCGATAACTGTCACTTATATGTATAGGTATATTATAATATGTCTAATGAAATATTATATTTTAATTTGATTTAAGTTCTTCATAAATTAGTATACCTATATTTATTAACAGTTATATTAAAAAGCTAGTGTTTCAACTTTTCAAGTCGATGTAATTCATGAAATGCTCAAGATAAAATTATGAATAAATACTACTGATATATTATTATAAAAATAATTACCTTATAAATTTAATTAATTCAACTTGTTGACCCGTTTTAAAATCTGAAGTCTGATTTTTTTTATATTAACAGCACATAGATATTCGTACTTTTTCGTGCTCGTACTAAATCAAAATGATTTCATATCTCTCTTGCACGGGAATCACTATTTATTTTATCGTTATCTGTGTAAACAAAGCTATTAAAGAGCATTCAGTATCCAAAAGAATACCATTAATTTTATCTCAACGTTAAACTATAAACATTATACTATAAAATGTAATCTTCTTTTTCGATAATTTGTACTTGTCGATATATTGACCTGTCGACATTTTGAACTTGTCAATATAATGATCCGTCGACATTTTGTACTTGTCGATGTTTCGACCGTCGACATTTTAACTTGTCGATATATTGACTGTCGACGTTTCGTACCAGACCCATTGATTATAACATATATATTATCAAACATATTTTATTATACGAATATGAATAGAATTTAGAACTACCTATTTATTAAGAAATAAGAAAATGGGTAAAGTATTATTTTCTATTTTTAAGAACTAACCTACTTAAGTATTTTTAGGTAGTTAGGTTTAGGTATATACTTTAATGATTTACTAATTACTATATTTATATTTAATGTAAATAATAAAATTGGCCAGAAAAAAATCCTAAACAGGTACTGACTGAATTGTAACTAAACCAAAATTAGTAAGTTACCATTACAAAAATAAAATAATTTAATAATTACCTAACAATTGAACGTACCATTCACTACCTCAATATATATTTTTAATTTTAGATTAATATTTTTCAACACTTATTCTCGAATCTCGATCATTTATTTTAACTAAGACAGTTAAGAACTTTTACAACTTTTACACGTGTAAAACATGGTGTATTAAACAAATTTCAACATTTAATTTATTTGTATTTTTTGAACAGTTTAGTTAAACTAACTCTTAACATTAACACATTTTGTATATTTAATTAAAATATCTAAAAATATTATAAGTAGTGAATATTTTCGTTATAATATTTTCCTGGCCCAATCGATGTACATACCTATATATATTTAATTTGTGATAAATTTACTGGCGCAAAAGATATATATATTTCAGGTAGTCTAGAAAAATCGACGTAACTGACGAACACCTTAACTTTCGTGGTAATTATTTCAATTATTAAAATATAATTTTTATGACTAATATCAATATAACAAATTATACAGTTCAATAGAAGTATAGAATAAAAAAAAACTATAATTATTAATTAATAAACTTATGAATCAATTGAATGTAGGTCAAAAGTAAAAATGAAAAAAAAATGTTAGGTAAGTGGATGTCGCTCTGCTGTACAGTAGGTTACAAGTGGGTCACTGTATAATGGATGGTATTAAATTTGAATTCAATGATATAATATCATTGTATACGAAAAACGATTCTGAGGCCTGAGCAAAGACGGTTTGTCAGTGTGGATATTTTATAATATTATATTTATATTGTTATTACTTGTTATTAATACGGTAGCCGGTAAGTTGAATTAATATTATAAAATTACAACAAAATAACTATAAAAAAATACCGTGTTTATATTTTTGAGATTTTTTAGTTACAGAATAACTTATACTTGGAACCTTGTTTTAAATTTTCAATCCTTAGCTATAAAAGTTGAAAATGTTATCAACTGTCTTTGAAAATTTTAGTTTTAATGTATTTTTCTTAACTTAATTAATAAGATAAGCGTTTAATTTTTACTTACATAGTAACAAGTTTTTATTACTGTTAGATTTAAAATTGTTATTATATTGTGAAATATTTTATTCTTTTCAAGTTTAAATATATTCAAATACTTTATGAAATTTCTGTTTCATTTTTATTTACATTGTAACTGTTCCAAAAAGAAATAAACATAAAACGGCGAAACAAGCGGCTACATCCAGTTCAGTCAGTAATTATTTTACACCTAAAAGCAAATGATAACACATTAAAACTTGCAGCAAAAGAGGTAACTTTTGTATACCATACAATTTCGCATTCTCAAAGTTTTAATTCAATGTCGTGTACATCAACTTTAATTCGTAAGCTGTTTGACGAAAAAAAATTCACAGCTGCTCGAACTAAAACTCGAGAAGTTGCTGTAAATGACCAAATTTTGGGAAACAAGTCTTTATTAAAACAAGTTCATGGATCAGCCAAATATGTAGTAAAATCAACAGAAGAAACCCTGGACTCCGAAAGTTCCGAAGACTAATAATATGAATTATTATTATTATATTGCTTGTATACATAATTCATTAGAAACAATCTATGTACCTATATATATGTAAAAAAGTAAATATTATTTTATTATAATTTATATATATTATTTTTTTTTTTTTTAATTTTAATTTATATATTATATAATATTTATCCATTCAAAATGTCCCGGCTTCGAAAAAATATAATCTGGTAACCCTATTGTAACAAGCCAACAAGGATAACATCAGAGTCTTATAATTTGGGTAAAATTGTGTAAGTGACTCAAACATTACAAAAAAAAAATCAAAAAATAAATAATTGTAGCAAAACGATACACTACATTTATATACTGAAGGAAAAATACAACATTTTTAATAAGAGAAAAAAATGTACATTTATAACCGAGTTAAATATTATATATTGATATAGGTATATGTATATAATATATATTTAATTATTTGTATTTTGAATTAACAATATTATGTTCAATATAATAATACGAAAATAATATTAAAATGGGTATAAATGGTATTAAAAGTACATAGTTTAAAATATAATTATGACTATAACTATATAATATCAAAAGATTTATTTGATAAGACATTAATATGATATAAATCTATTGATATTATATATTCATGTTTTTGAAAATTTGCACAAAAAAAGTCATGAAAATTTACATCACTATACATACCTATTACCGTCACGGAGGCATGAAGCTATCGAAGCATGCATGGATAATAATATTCTATTCACCGCCGATCGGCTCACACACAGAACATATTTTTCATATTAGTATTGTTTTATTTTTGTATAGTAAAATTGTCCGTGTTGTTTGTGAATTATATAATATACAGATGACAGAAACGCGTACTCGACCGCCACCAATGAGCCAGTTCGCGTACCTTTAATCCGTGGTTTCCTACTGATTGCGCGGTGCGCGATCAGGGACGATCTCAAAAAAAAATCATGGGGGGGGGGGTGTAATCTTCAAAATTGCCGACTAGAATTTGAAATTCAAAATTTTTGTGAACTATTAAGTTATTTTTAGTTACATTCTGTAAATTTATAATTTTTTTATTATCTTATGTTTCAATTCTGAGTTTGAAATTTTGAATTAAATTTTAAGTGGAAACTTAGAAATACCTAACTTATTTTAAATTTATATCAGATTGAAATAACGTCAACAAACATATGAAATAGGTAATAATTATAATTCATCATTTATTTTTTATTACAAAATGGTTATAAAATGAGTTACAGTATTTAAAATTTTAAAAACTATTATGAATTATACTTGAACCCTGCGTTGCTTCAGCGTTGCCCATTTGTGTACAAGATCATCGATATCCAAACTATCTGTTATGTCTTTTTGACAACTCAACATCATCAGTGCATTTAATCGTTGATCAGCCATTTTCGATCGAAGGTAATTTTTTATTAATTTCAATTTACTAAACATTCTTTCGTCAGATGCAGTAGTAACAAGAGCAGTCAAAGCTAAATTACAAATTCGATTAGCCCACGGAAGAAATGATTTTGATGACTCAGATTTTTCAAAAATGTTATTTAAATTTTCTGCACCACATTGGTTTAAAAGAATTTCAAATTCTGCATGTATTGCATCAATGTCGTGAATTTTCGCACTATTTGTCATTTTGGGAAATAATTTTACAGCACCCGCAACATTTTCTAATGAACAAGTATTATTGTCAAATGGCATTTTAAAAATATTAAATAAAGGCTTGAGTGTTTCAATAGTTATTTTTAAATGTTCAGTTGTTAAGTTTATCAGTGTGTCTAATACTTGTTTAAATTCTTTTCGATAAAATAATTTTAATGAGAAGTCTGATTGAGTCATTGGATTAGAATCTATTTTTTTTGGTATCAACCGTTTATTATGATGTTTGTTAAAATCTGCGATTGAATCTAAATCTATTTTTCTTGAAAATATTAGAGCTGCGTCTATAATAGTGTCCAGTCCATCAGAATCTTTGGTTATATTTTCAAGTGATTTAATTGTACCCTCTATTAAATTACTTGCATCAATTATATTCAATTCCTTTGCTTCCAACTTCTCTGTGAGTGCTTTGAGTTTATATAATACATTTTTCATAAACATTATTGAAACAATAAAATCAAATGATGTTATATTTTTAAACAGAGCTAATGATTGGCTTTTAGTTTTTCTATCATACAAATTTGAAGAGGAGATTTCTTGCAAAGTTTCAAGAATTATTTCAAACGATGCCCAAACTGCTTTAACCGATTCTGCACGAGCCGTCCATCGCGTTTTTGATAAATTACACAACTGCAAACTACCTTCAATTTCAGATAATTTTTTACTAAGAATTCCATACCGCTTTGTATTAGCATTAAAAAAAACATATAGACTCTCTAGGTCACCAATTAAGTTAAGTATAATGACACTAGCATTGCAGCCATGTTCTAAAAATGTGTTAATACGGTGCGCTTGACATGGGATATAACTATATAAGGTATATGGTGATTGGCCATTTTTGAAAGTTCTTTTTGCGCTCCATGGAATTGACCAGACATACTTGAGGCAAAATCGTAAGACTGAAAAGCGATGAAGTCTGGATTTAATTCGTTTCTTACTAAGGTATCGTAAATATTCTTTGCAATCCCAAATCCAGTTTTATCCGTACATTCATTTATTTCAAGAAGTCTTTCTTTAACATTTCCATTATTATTAACGTATCGTACACATATTGCCAATCTATCTTGGTGGGTAATATCGGGAGTCGTGTCTGCCAGAACTGAATAAATTTCCGCATTTTTTACTTCCTCAATTACTCGATTTCTAGTTTCAGAAGATAGCAGTTCTATGAATTCATTTTGAGAACTAGAAGCGAGATACGTCACATGATATGGCCTCATAGATTTATTATCTAACCATGTTTTTATAACATTACCTTGTCTGGAAAGTAATTCCGCGATTTGAATGAAATTTCCATTTTTATCATCTCCATCACCTCTAAATGCCAACCCTTGCCGAGCTAAAGTACGAGTAGTGTCCATAAGGATTTTAATAACTTGCTTATTATATTCTCGCTCGTGCTGAATTTGAATTGATTTTTCCCTATTTGCTTGATCAAATAAGACATCAATATGACAAGAGGTCTTCATAAAATTACAGTAGTCTCTTAATGCAGCTTTATGAGCTGAACAAGAGAAATGCTCAGAAAGTTTCCTAAGTTTATTTTTACCCCTACTTTTCATTTTGTGCCAAACCCTGACGCCTTCAGTGACCCAAGCACTATCGGAAAATTCTCGATCCGGACCATTTGGAAATAAAAAACATACAAAACAATAAGCCGAGTCTTTTTCAATACTATATTCCAACAAAGGAAACTCAATATACCAACGTGAAGAAAATTGCCGTTGTTTGTTCGTATTGATACTTTTGTTTCTGGGATATGAAGTAAGTTTAGGCTGATGAGGTCCTAATGAAATTAAATAATGTCTCTGTGAACCAGTTACAATTTTTTCTCGTTTGCCTGGATCATGATCAATTAAGCTGTTGCATTCGGTTTGATCGTATAAAATATCGGTCGAATTATTGCTGATAGTTTGTGTTAAAATATCTGATGCATTTTTTAAAAAAGCATCAGCTATGCTTTGAATAGTTCTTACTTTCTGAACACTATTAATTTTTTTTTTTTTTTTTTATTTTACATATGCACATACATAATCTATACATTTTGCACAATAAGCGTATAAGATAAGAGTAATAAAAACATGGATTGCTTGAGGAAGAAGCCACCCATTAGTGGCACTTGCTTACGTGGCGTTCACACTATTAATTAAAAAATAAAACTGGGTTTGGAAATTGTTCAATTTTAATTTTATCCAAAACTAAATCGCATTCCTTCACTTCATTAACAAGTAATTTCAACTGACCTGCACAAGTTAACCAAGTTATTCCTTCGTCTTCAATTTTTTCAGAATTTTGCATAGGTATTACAATATCAACATTTATGGGTAATTTTGTATCAATAAGTAGTTCACTTTTTTCAATAATAGGACTGTCCAAAGATTTTTCAGTTGCAACCGAATTTTTAGATTGATGTTGCGTACCTACTAAGTTGCATACTGTTGCCAAATCGCCCAAATCATTATCTACATTATAAGAATCATCCTCTTCTATCATAACCTATATAAATGTAAAATAATCTTAATAATTGTATTTGCATAAAATGTAGGTAGGTACAATAAAAATAAAAATACAAATCAAATGTATTGTTTCTTTTTTAATACTTAATAGAAATAAATAATAATAATGATATTTACATAAATATTTTAATAATTCATATAAATATTCACTGTTTAAAATTCCGGTAACAATATTTAATAACTAATAAGTGATAGGAAATCATTAAAATTAAATAACTTCGATAGTGCACTTTATCATTTATTTTTTTAGTTTAAACATAATATAATAAAAGGTAGTAATGTTTCAAAGTACTTGACAAAAAAAAAAATAACTGTGCATTTAAACAAACCAAATTATAAGCTTATAGTAATATATATTGAATTTAAATAGATAACTAACCTATCTAGATAACTTATCTAGATAAAACACAACACTGATTATGTAGATATAAGATATTTTAAGCCTTGAAATAAACAGGGTAGGTTTTGAATGAAAAATTACAATTTACAACTTGTGGTACTTTCTAAGTCCCAGTAAAATAGAATCGAATAAAATATGAAGCTTACCGATGGTGGTATATGTTTTATTGTTTTGTATTCCTTTTACTAGCGTCAAATGGGTTTTCAGGTGCTCCAAAATGCTAAACCTTCGTCCTCTTTCCGCCGTGACGATTAATCTCATGTTTTTTACGATAATTATCATCAAAACTTGATCCACACTCCAAACACTCAAGTTTTACACGCTTACGAGACTTGTTTATAGTAGTTGACATTGAATTTAAATGTTCGCAACAATATATAAAATAAACGCCTTGTAAGTAACTAGTAAGCACAATTATTAAAATACCAAGTAAGGTGTACAACAGACTGTTGTCAACTACAGTTGTACAGACGTCAAACATACACATTATAATATACGATACATGGTAATTGGTAATCTTCGTCTGTTGAGTGTTTCTTCGAAACGCGATTATCGCGTATTTTGTATAGCTAGATTTAGGACGTTTAGGTACCCGTACCCTCACTTGATAACGTATTATATAATATTATACTCACCAGCCACAACCGTCGCCGCAATGACGAATGACAGAAATAGACGGCTTATCGATTTTCTACGGTATATAAATATAATATATGCATGATATAATATTATTATCTTATGCTGACTGCCGATTCTCGCATTACGAAAATATTGAGTTAAAACAATATTAACATTTAAACAACTTATTTAATTTTTCTTTCCTCGTCTTAAAAAAATTGGTTTAATGCAGGTGAAAATAAATTCCATTTTGCCGACTGAAAATCAAATATTGCCGAGTGGCATAGGCGCAATTTCAACTTTTGACTTGGGGGGCTGAATATATTAAGGGCAAGTAGACCCGTGGGGGGCTATGCCCCCCACACCCCCCACCGTCACCATTCATATTATCTTCCTTATAATATTACTTCATAATCCAATTAAATTTTTTTTTTTTCTTCATTATTACGGTCGACCCGTGACTTCTGACTTCCCAGGTCGCCAAAACCCAATTTGCCGAATCCCAATTCGCCGACATCCCAGTTTGCCGACTATTTATTTACATGTTCCCAATTTGCCGACTCCCAATTCGCCGACTTATTAAAAAATAAAAGTTAATACAAATTTGTCATGTATAAATGGTTATTAATACATGAAGTCAATAGATATATTATATAAAAATAAAATAAATGGTCAGTGGATATTATGTTATATAAAAATAAAAGTAAATATTAATAAAACAATTTTAAAATTATTCTTTGATAATACTACATCTGTATTGTTTTTCAAAATAGCACGACCGCCGCAATTTTGAATGCATTTATAGTATTCAGTTGTGTCCCGTATTCTGTCCACTCGATGAATACATTTATCAACAACTAGGAAATCTCCATCTTTTTCAGATTTTATTTTAAACCATTCCATTTTTAATTCAATTTTTAATAAGCACTTTTCAATAGTTCACTGCAAAAACGGCTGGAATGAACTAAATTCACCACACTAAATTCTATACTACATATTATGGATTTCATATTTCTATGTGTGGAAAAACATTTAAACATTTAACTTATATCGATAACATACCATAATATTATCGCTATCTTATCCGTTTTCGATAAAATCATTGTGGATCAATCAACTGTCGGCGAATCGGGAAAATTGAAACTTTATTAATAATTTGTCGGCGAACCGAGACGTCGGCAAACTAGACTGTCGGCGAAAAGGGAATATTTTAAAAATATTTTAAAACTGGTATATTTGTCGGCAAACTGAGTTGTCGGCGAATTGGGATTCGGCAAAGTGGGTATGAACCCGGTCGACCTACCTCAATTTTCAAGTGGGGGGTGTGACTTATAATAACATGATTTTAACAACATAGTAATACATTTATTAATTAATTTCAATATACCTATATTTCAATCAACATAAACAAACAACAAATTATAATTGTAACCTTTTATTGGTCTTAGCATACTCAATTAGTATATCCTCAGCTTTAAGCTAATTTGATACTTCTCTTTCAATGTTTATTATTGCCAAACTGGAAAATCGCTCCTGGTCCATCGATGTGCGCAGCCAATTTTTAATTCTTCTCATAGTGGAGAAACAATAGTATCAATTAATTTGAAATAAATTATTCGCCAGTGTTTTTCATTTTCATTAGTTTGTTCAGTGCTTGTAGTTGATGATAAATGGAAATCCTTCAAATGATTTGGTTCTCTTTTTAATCTCTTAGCAGTACAATCTGAAATCAACAGCAATTTTAAATAATATACTTCATAGGTATCAATAATTAAAATATTTTTATACTAACCTTTTATAGGTGTTTCAATACCATGAGTTTCAGCAAACATTTCAACAGTAGACCATACTTCAGAAAAACACTTATCTGAACGTTTCTCTTCAAACGTTTTTATTACACCTTCAATAACTAGGCCAGCTTTGCCTAGTGTAGCTGTTTTTTGTTGTAACTGAGTGCTAAGAATATTGATAACTTGTAATATATCTTCCAAGACAATGAGGTGAAAAATAAATGAAACCGTATTCATTATAGATAAAATTCCTATTACAAAATTATTACTAATCAATTAATTGTTACTGTATAATTACAATTCAACGTTTGGTTCATAATAAAAAAATAAAATGTTTAATAGGTATGAGTATGAGTAAATAAAAACAAATTTGATTTATATTTTAAAATTTACCTAAGGCCTGGGAAACATCTCGATCATTAGAATTCTCAATTTTTTCTTTTAAAGCTTCAATTATTGCTTTAAAATTATGTTTAACTGAAGTACAATTTTTGACTCTGCAATTCCAACGTGTATCACTTATTGCTGTGATGGATATTTTTTTCAAACCTAGTTGTTTTTGAATTTCTTTAAATTTGAAGTTGTTTGTTGGCATAGAAAAAAGAATATACCTATATAGATTCAAGACAATTAAACACATATCGGGTTTCCTAAAAATGTACATAATATAAAAGTTATGATACGTTTAAAATAATGAAAAATATTTTTATTTACCTTCGGCGGGTGGGGGGGGGGGGGGGTGTAACACCCCCTCATGACCCCCCTTCGGTTCGTCCCTGTGCGCGATGCGTGATGCGTGATCGCGCAAAAGTTGAAACCACGAAAAACTATGTAAGTGTTTATTAATAATTCACGCACTTCACTCACGCAGCTGTCGCCACGAAGTCAACTTCGTGAAACCCACCGATCGTAATATGATACTTATGATTATTATTATTAATATAAACGTTTAGTATACAATATAAATTATAAATGCTGAATATGCAACATCTCTTTCCTTTAAAAAAAATAAATAATAATAAAAAAAAATATACAGTATTTTGTAATTTTGTATAGTGCTTAATTACTATGTTAGTAGTTTTAGTAGGTAGTTATTATTATTATTTATTTATTATTTATATTAATTGATATAATTAATAATTAATTATTGCAATTATTGCACTATGCATAATCACTTGGATAATATCGCTGAGGTGGTTTTCTAGATCTAATTGGTCTGGGTGTTTTATTTACTATTACGGGATCGACCGGATCGGGATTTTGATTTTCACCTACTGTTTCAGTATTTTTAGAATTTTCATTTGTTTGTCTAGCCGGTGTAAGAGAAATAGAATTATTTGAATGTGTTGACGATTTATCGATGAGTAGTTGATCATTATGTCTTTTCCAAATAGTCCCGTCATCAAGTTCTATGTCATACATGTTGTAACTAATGCATTTGATAATTTTACCCTTTTGCCATTTATTGTTAGTATTCCTATAATCTCTAGCTAATACATTATCGCCTATATTAAAAGATACTGCCCTATTACCGCCATTTTTTATTTGTGATATTTGTCCCTCAATAACTACTTCGCTTGTATTTGGCATTAACGCGTCAAATTGTAAACGTGTTGATCGACCCAACATTAGCTGAGCTGGCGTTTCTCGTGTTGTTGAATGCGGTGTATTACGATACATCAAGAGAAATTTATTTAATTGGGATTGTGCAGACGAGCATTTTTTAAAGAAATTTTTTACTGTTTTGACTGCCGATTCAGCACAGCCGTTCGATTCTGGGTGAAATGGTGCACCTGTCATATGTCTAATACCTAGATTTTTGCAATATGCTTGAAATTCAAAACTTGTGAAACATTTTGCGCCGTCTGAAGTAATTGTTTTTGGAATGCCAAATCGTGCTATAGTTTCTGAAAATTTTTGAATGACAATTTCTGCTGTCATGGAATTTACTTGAAATACTTCTAACCATTTTGTGGTTGCGTCAACTATGACAAAAAAATATTTATTTTGAAATGGTCCGAGAAAATCGCAATGCACTCTAGTCCACGGTTTTTCTGGCCACTTCCAAGGAGATATAATAGATTTTGGTGGATTTTGCCTAACGTTAATACAACTGTCGCAATTTTGCGTAATGTTTTCGATTTCCTTATCCATTCCTGGCCACCAAAAATATGATCTCGCTAAACTTTTCATACTAGAAGAACCCATGTGGCATGAATGAAGTTCGCTTAGTATATTATTTCGAAATTTAGCTGGTATAATAACACGGTAACCCCATAATAGGCATCCTTGTTCCATTGAGATTTGAGTTTTTCGTGAATTATAAGATTTAAGTTCTCATTTGTTAGAAAAATCACTGTTCCATTCTCCTGTTTTGACTGCGTTTAATACCTTGGCGAGAATTGGGTCTCTGCATGTTTCAATTTTTATTTTAGACCAGTCTATAGTGAAAGGTGATTGTTCGTGGATATAATTAAGACTAATACATTCTTCGTTTTGATTATCGATTTTTGATTTTGAAATTTTAATTCGTGATAAAAAATCGGCAGTATTATTTTCAGATTTTACATATTTTATTTCGAAATCAAATGTTATTTGTTATTTGAATATTATACTAAAAAATTTTCATCTACAATATTATCTAGATAAAGTTAGATTATCTTTATCTTATCTAGATAAATGTAAAATATATTTATCTTTATCTGTATCTAGATAAATTTTTATAAAATTATCTGTATCTTATCTAGATGAAATTTTCGTTATCTATTCTCAACATTGCCGATGACAGTAATATTGCTCTTTTTTGAATGTTATTTTCGATTGAATTGGCCAAAAAAAAATTTGTTAATTTTGACTCGAAAATTGTAATATCCATACCTGTTTCAAATGTTCCTGGTGACCCAATAACTTGATTGAAGTTCATTATAGACTCAGGCTTTGGAGATGTCATTTTGTATTAGTATGAATACACTTAACACTTGAAACTTCTAAAGCAATAATGATTACGATTAAACTATTGTTATCTTCGTCGCCAATTTGTTGTGTATCATTAATATGAATAATAGCACAAACGTGAATTATAGTCTTTTATTGTCAAACATATAAATCGTAATGCCGTACATTAAAATTGTCTACTTGCTAATGACCGATGGACAATCCCCACCGATCGTAATATGATACTTATGATTATTATTATTAATATAAATGTTTAGTATACAATATAAATTATAAATGCTGAATATGCAACATTATTTATTAATATTAATATTAATATTAGTTAATTAATATATTAATATATTATTGTGTTATATGTTTTATTTGATTTTTATTACCAATATCAAGTCAAATCAAACGGCAGTGTAGTACTCTCGCACTACACTTTGTACACTTTAATTATTTAATGACGTGCTTCGACGACTCGTTGTTGATACTTGGTAGAGTCACAAACAGGGCCGTAGCTAAGAATTTTCTATAGGGAGGGTTCAGTTCCATAGATAGAAATTTTATAGAGGATATTACTATAGGAAATTACATTGAGTAAAACATCAAAATAGCGAGAATAAAACATTATATTTTCATTATAACACTATATCAATTTTTCTCGGCTTCTTTGACATTTCTTCTTTGCCAGTTATAACTATTAAACCATTGATGTTGAAACTTAAGTTTCCTTTTTTTATTTTGGTCTAATACTGGAAATGCATATGTAGAAGGAGGAATCCATGGTTTTACAAGAATCTATTAAAGATTATTACAAGATACTAATTTATTAAATTGAGAAAATAGTTAATACTTAATAATGCATTATGTAATATACTAATATAATAATAAATAACAAAATATTACTATCATTAATAACTTTTATAACTTACTAGGTGCTTTTGCTCATCAGTCAAACTACCATTAGCATTTACAAACAACCCAATATCATTATTTCGAGGATCAATAACCTTTAAAAAAGCTTAAATATTAGGCAACATGCATTGGCAAGCTAAGAAAGTAAACTAATAAACTAGTAGGCTTATTAAAATAATAGTAATATAATTACTAAAATAGTTATCATAATAGTTTTAATTATTATAAAATGAAGTAAAATAAAATAGAAATCTTACATTTTGTTCGGATATAGCAGTATTCTTCGAACTAGTACTACTAATACTAGGTTGACTTATGTCTGTATTTACTGGTTCAGAACTCTAGAATATTATAAACTATATGAATATTTTGAGTATTGTTTATACTTTACAAACATTAAATACAAGGTTTAATTAATATTTCCATGCATTTACATGAACTAAGTACCCTATATAAAAAAAAAATACTCACCATTTCGTTGGTCTTTTTTTTAATTAAATAGCGATCCATATTTTAAAACAAAATAAATTAAACAATAAATGTAAGTATTAAAATTGAAAATTCACATCACAATTCACTGTAAAAGTAAAAACGTCTCACAAGTGGGCAGTGGCAACACAATATTAAATATTACACTGTATAGACGTATAGTGTATAAGTGTGTAACACATAATACAAAATTGTGACTGTTATATCAGTGATATCAGTTTAACCGGGAAAACCATAGATCGTTTTATTAATAAACTGGCCTTGCCTATAGAGTAGTTGTTGTAGTAACCGGTCAAACATACTGCAGTCTGCAGTAATTCACAATATGTCAGTATAATATATTGATGTGTACCGGCGCGCTGTTATTCCTGGTTTAGAGAAATGGGGACGGGTTTTGAAAGAATTAATGCAAGATACTGTTTAAAAGGTTAAGATATATGTTTATTAACTTATCATAATGATTTTCTGTATAAAATGAAATGAGGTTCTGCCTGGATGTCTGTGTCTACGAGACTGACTCAGGCGGCCGTGACCAAGGGGCCCTTCTGTACAACGGCCAGGGTGGGACTTGCTGGATCAGCAGATTCCTGCTCGAGCGTCCGGCTCCGTAGTCACGTACGCCAGTATACATATCATGTTACAAAATAATATAACTACATACATACTACATACTACTATATACTACTATATACTACTACACTTACACATAACATACCCCCAGGGCCAAACCAGAGCAGTCCCTGCGACTTAACATGTAAAAAAAAATAAACATTAAATATTTATGTAGAAGTAATATATAGATAGATTAACATTCAGTTTCTGCTATTTCTGGCTTATAAACATAGATTTTCTGTTTCTTTGATTTGACAAATAAGAACGCGATTACTATTACTACTATTAAAATACAAAGATATTCTATAACAATATGATATTCCATTGGAACTATTAAAAAGTTTTCTGTTATTTTATTATTCGGTTTTCGTTCCATTGTGGATTCGCGTATTGCTTGGCGGAGATTTTTATATAAACCGAAATGACTGAGTGTTTGGGGATTAATATCTTCTATATCTAATTCCTTAATATTACTTATATTAAACAACGGATTTTCCGGTACTAAATCTAACGTATGGTTAATAAATGTGTTTAAAATAGGCGACATTATTGCCATAGTGGTGTGTAGTGTACAAGATGGAGAGATACTAAGTCGGCCAATGCCTTTTATATTAAATTGGAATGATTTCTGAGGGTTTTTACAATTTAGGGTTACAAATTCGGAACGAGTACAATAAATCCAAGAATCTGTTTTAAATAATCGGTTCCAAATGCTTACATCTAATTTTATGTATTTACTTTTGCATGAAATCGGAAGAAATTGCGGGTTTTTTAAGAAAAAAAAAAAATGTATGTACAAATCAAGAACTCCTCGTGGCTACTCGTTAAATAATTTCACTAGATTCTTATGAACTTTAGTTTTCCGTTTTCCTTTCTGTATTGTCACATTCTCATTCTCATTGATTTCTAGTACGATGTATGGGCCTAACCATTTAGGGCTTAACTTACCCTTTCTAGTTTTGTCCTGAATAAGCACTTTATCGTTGACATGAATCGTTATTGGATTTGACGTTTGATCATAACTAGCCTTGGTTTTGATTTTGTTCTTCATTAAACGTTCTCGAGCTATTCGATGAGTTTCTCGTAGTCTCTGTTTAAGTTCTTCTTGATAATCGTCGTAGTTATACTGTGGTTCCGGAGGTTTTGTTAGTGATGTGGGTACCTGTAAGGTTCTCCCATAAAGGAGTGCATAAGGTTGTTTGCCTGTTTACATGTTTCGGAAAAGATTTTATTAAGAAACTCAGTTCCTTGATCGCTTATTAGATTCTGTGGCATGCCGTGAATGCATACAAATGAGGTGACGAAATGATACGCTACTGTATTCGCTTCTTTGTTAGCCATGGGTGTTGCTACCGAAAATTTCGTCAGATCGCATTGAAGGGTGAGGATGTATACATTTCCTTGATAAGTTCGAGTGAGTGGACCAACTACGTCGATAAATACTCTTTCAAAGGGTTCGGACGCGGTGGTACTGATTACCATCGGTTGCTTGGTATTACGGGGGGAAGTCTTATTCATTTGACAGGATGAACATTTACTAATGAAATCAGTGACATCTTGACTTAACCCTTCCCAATCAAATTGTTTTTGAATTCGCTTGACTGTCTGATTGACTCCGCGGTGTCCTCCAAATACTGCTAAATGATGTTCACTTATAATTTGCTGTTTATCTAATTCAACAACGCTTTGTTTAGAGAATATCTGTATATTGATTTCTGCGTTTTGAAATATGTATTTTATCATTCGGAGTACCGTGGGCCAGTCTAATTGGTCTAATCCACAACCGATTTTGGGCATGGCTAGATTCTGGATTCCAAATTCCTGACAAAAAATTCGGAGGTTCCGTAAAGAAATGTACATGTCTTCCAAAGTTGGTTTTTGCCAAAATTTATCCTTCGTTACTAGGTTGATGATGTATCGAGATCCCAATTGAAAGTATGCTACTTCGGTTTTCTTTGGACGTTGAAGTTTTAAATTTTGTAAGTGTCCGAATTTCCTTCGAAATTCCAGGGCGATGCCTTGATTCAGCTTTAGATCAGCAGACACGCAGTGTAATAAATGGAATTCTTCTGAAACGTCGAAGAGATCTCCAGTTACCTCCTGGACTCGCGAGTTTCTATAATTTTGACATTCGTTATCCGATATATACTCATGGAATAGTTTCAAATTTATGGGTGATCCTGCCGATTGTTGTTGAGACCTAGTGTGCACGACTTTAACTTCCATTATTCGACTTAGTGCGTCGGCGTTGGTATTAGATTTTCCAGTTTTGTAGATAACTTCATATTGATATTCGGCTAACTTTAATCTCCAACGTAGAAGTCTCGAACCTGGATCTTTTACATTAAACAACCAAGTTAATGGCATGTGGTCCGTGTAAATTTTGAATTGTCGTCCAAGTAGATAAGGTCTGAAATTCTTTACTGCCCAGACTATGCTAAGCAACTCTTTTTCGGTCGTACTATATGCTTGTTCGGCCTTATTAAGAGTTCTGGACGCATATGCGATAGGTCGATCGTGTCCCGGTGTACCCTGTGACAAAATACTTCCAATTGCAAATTGACTAGCATCCGTGGTTAAGATAAATGGTTTTTCAAAATCAGGATATTGTAATACTGGTGCTTCTATGAGTTTCTGCTTGAGCGTCTCAAAAGCTCTTTGACATTCAGTCGACCATTCAAATGGTATGTCTTTGTTTAAAAGTGCTGTGAGTGGTTTCGCTGTTTTGCTGTATCCTTCAATAAATCTCCTATAATAACCAGATAACCCCAAGAATTGTTTGATTTCTGTCGTATTTCTGGGAACTGGATGGTTTTGTACGCATTGGATTTTTCCCGGATCGGGTTTGACTCCTTGATCGGTAATGAGATGTCCTAAATATATCACCTCTCTCTGTAGGAATTGACACTTTGATGGTTGTAAGCGAAGATTAAATTTTCTAAGCCTTGAAAATACATCCCGTAATTTGGATTCATGGTCCTTTAAGTCTGAAGCGTAAACAATTATGTCGTCTAAATATACGAAGGCCTTGGTCCCGTTGATCCCTGTTAGAGCTGTGTTCATTAAGCGTTGGAACGTACTAGGAGCTCCACTTAATCCAAATGGCATTCTTCGGAATTCATAGTGGCCTTTGTCAGTAGAAAAAGCTGTCTTTTGGCGATCTTCTGCTTTGATTGATACCTGGTGATATCCACTGACCAAATCCAACGTAGTATAGTATCTCGATCGGCCTAATTGGTCTAAAATTTCATCTATTCTAGGTATAGGGTATGCATCTCCTATAGTCAGTTCGTTAAGACGTCTGAAATCAACACATACTCGGTATTTTGGGTTTCCGTGAGCATCTGGCTTCTTTGAGACCACGATAAGTGGTGCGTTCCAAGCGGACTCGGACGGCTGTATAATGTTGTTACTTTCCAACTCTTCCATTTGTCTAACAATCTCCTGACGGTGAGCGTATGGCAATCTATACGGTCGGACATTAACAGGTTTCGCTCCTTCCTTTAGGTGGATCTCGTGCTGTATTGCATCGGTAGAAGGGAATGAATCTCCCTCCAGCTGAAAAATATCTGGATATTCGCTTATCACCTTCCAGAGACTATTTGATTCTTCCGCATTTAACTCTTGATATAATATAGCTTCCTGAATGCGACTGATACGATGCGTATCTTCCGTTATTTCGTTAGTATTTGTTGCGATCAACGTGGAGGTTTCTCGGAACTCCTCAAACTCGATTTCTTCTATATTTAAAGGTGGTATTGTAATGAGCTCTTCTGAAGTGTTGATGGCGACAGCTAAGATTTTTCCTTGCTTAACTGTGTTTACCACATTCCCAAGACGAACGTTTTCTTCTTGTAAAATTTGTGAATGAACTACTAAAGCTGTTCCTTCCGGTCTCGTGCTGGCAATTGGTACGATGGTTTCTGAACGCGGCATAAGTGTAAGAGGATCAGTGTTAATTTGAAAGATTTTTGACGAATAATAATCTATTGCGATACGATTTTCGGTAAGAAACGGATTTCCTAAAATACCTTCATGAGGGATTGGGAAATCATCATGCACTACTTGGAATTTAGTTGTAAGAGTTTCAGTGCCAAAATTTAAATTGAGAATTACAGAACCTAAAGTGCGTACTAAGTATTCGTTAATTCCTTTTAACTGATAACTTTGAGTTTCATCGACCATGACTTCGTTTCTTAAAGTGGATAATTTTATCATATTTAGATCGCTACCAGTGTCTATAAGTAATTTAACATTATCTATCATGCACTGGGGAATTTTTAACGTTATGTGTTTATTAATTAATTCTGCTTGGAAATAGAAAGCCCTTGCAGGTTCAGAGTGGCTGTTTTGATATCCCCCACCGGGCGAGCGCCACTTGGACCCGGTGTTTGTTCGTTTCCCGACGAGGTGCCTTGTTGCTCCTGTGCCTTGCGTTCGTTAACGTACTTTCGTTTGCGACATTCACTTATAGTATGGTTTGGTTTTTTACAATAGTTGCATGTAACTATCCTGATAGCTTTTGTTTCCGTTTTACTCTTATTTTGCGATTCTCTGTAACGGGCTTGATCGGCTTCTGAAGCGCGGCATTGCTTTGCCTGATGGTTCGTACGTCCACAGCGAAAACATGCACCAGGTGGTCTACTGTTAGATTTTTGTACCGAATTTGTCTTACTTCCGTAACTAATACTTGGCTTAAGATCCGACCTATTGTTTTTATAATCATTAATGTTTTTGCGAATCTCTTTTTGATTTATGCGTGAAGTTTCTTCTTCCAATGCAATTTGAACACAGTCCGACAACTTATTTGGTCTACTAGCTTTTACTAAAATCTTTGTATCGTGTGGTAACCCTTCAGTGTATGCTGATAAAATTTGCTTTTCTGTTATTTTGGATAAGTCTTCCGTGTTAGAAATTTCGTTTGTTGCCATGGATGCTTCTATAATATCGTAATATAATTGTTCAGCCCTATCGCTATATTGCTGAATAGTCTCCCCTGAAGCTATCTTGAATGTCGATAATTTCGAATGCAAATGCGTTAATGTTTGTTTTCTATTAACAGTGAGGTCTAAAGTTTCCTTAAGTTCTTTGTAAGTGGTAGGTTTTTTATGTCTAAATGGACGTATGGCCTTGCCTATTAATCGAGTTGTTATGCCCCTGATTAGATTTTCTTTCTCCGCTGGGTCAATGCTTTGTAACGCATATTCGCATGCATTATGAAATGCAAAACTATCATCAGCATTTTCCCCATTGAACAAAGGGATTAAATTTAAAGCTTGGTGTGTGGTCATAAACTTTGACATTATTGTTTCTTTTACCGCTTGATTTTGATTACAAGTTAATTTAAGTAAGTTCTCCGCGTCCTTGAGAACCGAGTCAGTGTTATCTATGGAATTGTTTGCCCTATCTAAAATATGTTCCGACTGAGATATATTGTTGAACCTACTATCATCTGAGTCAAATTCGTCTGAAGGTTCGTATAGTTCTCCACTAGAAGGGACACTAACACTACTTTCAAGATCTATAAGATTTTCAGAACTAATGGTTTCGTTTTGATCAGTATCTGACATAGACTACGACTGATACGAAATAAATAGCCCGAGTAAATAACCACACAATAAAGAATCAATTAATTAATTAATTTCCTCAATTACCTTTCCGATTCCAAGCAAACAACAAAAACAAAAGCGTACAGCAAAATTAAAGTATAAATAATATAAAATTATAATAGTACAAAATTAATTACGATCACCTTTATTATATTGATTTTGTTTTATTTTCCCTTCCCTTAAACTGTACTATTATTAATTTTATCTTATTTCACAACTGAATAAATTAGCTTGCGTTTATGCGCTGCGATTAATTATAAAAAACGAATGATTGGATAACTCACAAGAACGAGGCGGCTATATATAATAACATTGTTGATAGTGATAGCCGTTTGTTTTGATTAGTACGCGGTGACAACAGCTGTGACCTGATTATTGCATCTACGGCGGCGACGGCGGCGGCGGCGTCCTGCTGATGTCCTTGACGCTCCGTGCACGATCGGTGTGGCTGATGAGTCGTGTTGACACGACGGTCGTCGGTTACGTTCGTAGTTGGGCGGCTCTCGGCGGCGGCGGCGTTCAGCGTTGCCGTTGTTGGTGCTGACGTTTCTGAATTTCGGAATTTGTATGCGACGTTCGTACGTCGTATTATATATTACAAGAATATACGTACTTGAAAATCTTGATGCTCTGTAAATTCTTCGCTTTGATTCTGAGATGCTCTGGGGTTTCGTAATACTTGATGCTCTGACGATTGTCCGTTTCTCTACCTATGTGGAAAGGCGGTAGCACACGTAGGTTCTTCAACAATTTATTTTATAATAGAATTGTTGACTCCCGCTGCCACCAAATGATGTGTACCGGCGCGCTGTTATTCCTGGTTTAGAGAAATGGGGACGGGTTTTGAAAGAATTAATGCAAGATACTGTTTAAAAGGTTAAGATATATGTTTATTAACTTATCATAATGATTTTCTGTATAAAATGAAATGAGGTTCTGCCTGGATGTCTGTGTCTACGAGACTGACTCAGGCGGCCGTGACCAAGGGGCCCTTCTGTACAACGGCCAGGGTGGGACTTGCTGGATCAGCAGATTCCTGCTCGAGCGTCCGGCTCCGTAGTCACGTACGCCAGTATACATATCATGTTACAAAATAATATAACTACATACATACTACATACTACTATATACTACTATATACTACTACACTTACACATAACAATATATTATAATTATATTATTGAATATATATATTATATATATAATATATAATATTAATATTGTGCAGTCACAAGTCACACACGAAAAGTGCCCTCTATCTATGAGTTATGACCGTTCTACGTGTACGAAAGGCTCCGTAATTCGACGAGAAGATACGGTTACGCGGTTACGCTATCATAGACCTTGCCACCTTGAGCACTATACATACATACATAAATCGATCATAATATAGATATATAAAGTATTTATTATTTATTCAGTTCAAAAAAAAATAGTTTAAAATTTTTTTTTTTAAATTTTAGAATAAACTAGAAATTTTTAAATTTTCTATTTTTCTAGGGGGTTAAGGGTTCAACCTCCCCCGTAGTTACGGCCCTGGTCACAAAGGTATGGTAAAATAAGTAAAAAAAACAATGTTGTATTATAAGTTAAAAACAGTATGTTTTTAATAAAATAAAGTACAGGGCCGGCTCAAAGCACGTGCAAACGGTGCATTAGCACCGGGCGGCAATTTTAAGTGGGTAATTAGGGGCGGCAAAAATATTATGGATTTATTGTATTTTAGTTATTATTTATATAATACCTATTAAATATTAATAAATATAATACGTCATATTACTACATGGCGATCACCGCTCGTATAATAACTATCACAAATTCACAACGATATTTTTAACCTCACATGTTTATCTCAAACGAGCAATGGGCATACGGAATTGCCAGAATTATTTTCGTCATTTTCATTATCTATATTATGAAAAATATAAATTACGTTGTAGTATGGTATTATATTATGTTTAGTTGTGTACAAGTACTGTAATGTAATCTATCGTATCGCCAGATTTTGTATGTTCAATTTTCATATGTTTATTGTCGCTACAAACGTTACGTTGCTTACGTTAACTGAAGGTATGTATTATGAACTATGATTAATAATATTTATAGGTATATGTACATTTTTTCATGTATAAAATAAACATACATATTAGATTTTTCTTATGTATTAAAAATGTTTTGTTTTAAAATATATTGTTTTTCTTTTCTTCGTATATATTTGTATTCCAACTCGTATTTATTGTACCTTTTTATTAACTTTCTAGTACACACAGTCGAGTTTTTAAAAATAGAGGGAATACAATGTCAGATGGGAGACAAAGACTTTCGGGCTCTCAGTACAGAAAAAGGAAAGCTGAAAAAGAAGCCGATTTAAAAAAACAATCGGGTTCTCTTAAAAAATATTTTGAATGTCCCTCTAAAAATACACTTAAACATTCTGATATTATTAACCAACAAAGTAATATAATTTCAACAAACGATTCTAATAAGTTAATTGATGTCGCAATACATTCATCTTCTTCAACTCTTCCCTATCCAGAAAAAGCAAAACAAATAATACAAACCAACAAAGCTATTATAAAAAATGATTTACATCATATTAACGATTTTGAAAAAATAGTAGCTACCGAAAAAGAAATAGATACTTGTTCTTTATTAAAGTAAATTAGAAAATAGTATCAATATAGTTAAATTGCACTTGAAATTTGTAGGCAGAGTTTACACTCGGTACCTGAGAACTACGTGCAGTAAGCTTGTAGAAGTAATTCTAAATTCTAAAATTATGTATACCCCTTATATACCCGTGACCTTTATCCGTGACGTGATCCCGACAGTCACCGGATAAGCTTATACTTAAAACCGTACATACTAGTTTTTTACGCCACATCCATGAATAATCATAATCAAAAAAAAACATTCATAATCAATTTAAAATTATACATTATAGTTTTCTAAGTATTTATGAATGTGCGCTTTTAATTATGTAGGCCAAAAGGCCAGAAAAACACGTAAACATGTAAAAATATAATACTAGGCGAAGACCGGTACAAAGAGTAAACATGGTTTACTACAGCAGGTAGAAGTAAGTAAGAATAATTTTCAAAAATAAGCTATATAAATAACAAATAATTTTTTTTTTGTAAATTATTACAATTTTCAATGTCTTTTTTTAATTAGTTTTGGTGAACTATGGAGTCGAGGTCATTTAATGTTATGGATGACGAAAAACTCATAGAACTTATTCGTAACTATCCTGTCATTTATAAATTGAGTGACAAAAATTATAAGGATAATTGCATTAAAGATAATGTTTGGAAAGAAATTTCACAGTCCATTGGAAAAAACGGTATGTAATGTCATTAGAAAATTAATATAAATTATATAGTTAAAAAGATAGTAAGATTGTAATATTATATAAGACAATATTATGATTTGTGATTCAAATTGTTTGTTCTTGAATAACGAATACGAGACAACAGTGAAAAAAATTGCGTGGTTGTAGGAAACCAGGGCTTTATATACACCTCTAATAGCTACATATTATTATTCTTTTGAGCCAAGATGGCCATTGGCCCATTTAATATTATTATTACTATTCTGTTGTGCCAGGAGGGCCATTTATATAGTTATTCTATTCTGTTTGGTCTTAAAGGCCACGCATTGTTATTGTATTTACATCATTGTGTTATTGTGAAATAATATGATGTGGATTATTTAAATTTGTATAATTACACTACATGTCATGTATATGAAGTATAAGAAATCTTGTTACCATTTTATTGAGTTACATTTCTGTCATTAGCTTTAAAGTCTACACACACACATAAACACACATACACCCATCACCTGCACAGCCGTACACACTAGTACTCACAGGTCTTGCTCGGAGAACCTGTTATATTCCTGTTGAGTGCTAAAACATAATAATTATAATAATAATATTTTATTATATAAATGTGAAAATGAAAACCTTTGAGGCGTATGTTCTCGGAAACTACTGAACCGATCGTTATGATTTTTTTTTTTAAATTGAAGAGCTCATTGCGGAGTAGGTTTATGGCGTTTGATCGATCTTCTAACTTAATATACAAAGGAGTTATCAATCATATAAATAATGGCCTGTTACGTAGATTTGGCAACATGGCAAGCATTCTGGGTTTCCACAATCATTACAATTCGATACTCCCTGACCCCCAGCGTGTCTGACAGTCGACGGTTATGCTTATGATGCTCGGGTTTCCCCTACCCGTACAGCAACAAAAACAACGACACGCGCGACGCCGCCACCGCCGACAACGGGCGTAGTACGTATATATTATTATTGTATGTATGTAGCTTATATTAACTCAAAAATTACTTTAACGAGCATTTTAGATATCGTTTTTAGAGATATTAGAAAAGTCTAAAGAGTAGATTTAACCACGTTGGGCAATATACAAAAAGCTTTAACCAATCTGCCACGAGTGGATTATTCATCTCGGTAGAATTAGTTCACATAGCTAGGTAACCAATGCCGAAACTTGAACTAAGATACACTTATTATAACATAGCACCATATTTTGATACGATACATTATATCTTCTTTATATATATAATTCTACTGTATACGTGTGTATGTCACTGAACTCCTAAACGGCTGCACCGGTTTTGATGAAATTGTTTGTGTACTTGAGTGGGTCCGTGAATGGTTTAGATTTACAATTGAACCCGGTAGGCCCAACCCGGGGAGGTGCTCAAACAGAGATTCTGAGATTTTTGTTTATAAATTGTTGCTATTGGTTATAGGAGAAATAATTAGTATAAATTTGTATTTATTTACTATTAGTTGCAATTGGTTATTTGTGCAGATCAGGTACAAGCTGCTTTAAATCGAATTACACATATTATAGCCGCTCATCGGAGTTGTCCGCGATCCGACGTAGTCGGATTGCCTACAAGGGTAGCTGAGTTGCACTTACTGCAGCGAGTTACACACAAAATGAGTTGAATAATCACAATTTATTTAAGAGTTGTCATATTTTACGGGCAGTGAAGTGCACGGGATCAGCTAGTATATATATATATATATATATATGCATTAATTATATACACATAATACACAGGTGGGTATGTGAGTAGTGGTGTAACGCCGAGCGAAATATTTTGGTAACCAGGTATCACAACCTATACGTTTCGTACCCGGCGCGCACACTGCCAATTATTTATTTATTTACTTAATACATGACAACTTCAATTGACATATTTTAAATTACTATTGCATATTTGCATACTCAAGTTGGGTGCTAAACGGCTAAATATGTTTATAGTCAATAAATGTTAAAATGTAGGTAGGTCTATAGCGGATTAACAACCACCCGTAATATGAATATATGATTAAAATCTATACCTGCATTCTATTTATTCCAAGCTTAAGGATAACAAAATAGTTAAATTCGTTAAAGAAATAAGTCAAAAACAGTAAAGTAGATAAAGTCATTTTAGAAGAAAACACTTAAAATATATTATGTAAATAAGTTAGGTATGATAATTTGGGTAAACGGAAAAAAAGTATCCCGTTGAAGTATAAATAAAACGATTTACTCGATAAGATTAACACCAAGAATCAAAATCGATTTTGTCGAAAACCAACTTTGCGTAAAAATTACCGTTTTTCTTTAACTTTTTTAATAATTTAATACAGAACAAGAAAAAAAAATGAAAAAGATTTATTATCAATTAATGAAACATGCATTATGTATAAAAATACCTATACGATAAAAGATTGAATTTAAATCTACTATTATAATTCATAATACATAAATTTTCTGTAAGTACCTAGGTATTAATCAAAATGAAGGATAATATCTCTTACTAATTATTTTAATTATATATATTTTCTAATGTTATGTTTGTAGTAAGCCCCAGCCAGTTCCTTGTACTTGAACTCGGCTGTGCCACAATATAGTAGCCAACTCGCGAGGTTACCAGATGAAATGGTCAAAGACTTGACTCAATTGTAAAATAATCGTAGACAGATTGTATTTCTACTGAATGTAATTTATTTAGTCAAACACTGAACGTTTATTCGTAAAATATTAAATGTAACAAAAATATTCTAAGTACAATTTATGATTAATGGAAATATTTCTAAATCCAGTTTAATCGTAGAGTAGAGTGACGAGAAGGTGCTCAGAGTAGCTTGGTCAGATCACGTCTAAAATACAGGCTGTTTCGGGGTCCCTTATATATCCCGTTGGTCTCCCCCCAGCCACTGATAGCGCGCATCCGGGTTCTCGCACGTGCCGGATGCTTGTCTATTCTCAGAATGCTTGGTATTTGCATATATCGTGTTTTACCGGCTGCCCTTCACTTCCTAGAATGGTTGTTTTGCATGCCTTGTCCTTCGGACGTACCCCCTATGTTAGTTATACATTAATACTGTTATTTCGGGTCACTGGCTCCTATCAACTATTACTATTGTTCCGGGTCACTGGCTCCTAGCACCTTCCCCCTTAAAGATTTATTTATATCGCTTAAACGATAGAAATAAATCCAAAAATCTAATAGTTCACAATAGTTCAATCACAAGTTAAACTTAACTTGTTTACAATTGGTAGGTATACATGTTTACAGATATTTTTAAAAAAAAATTTTTCAAAATACATATACATTTGTTTACAACATAGTTACAGTGTTCGATTTATAATATATAATATAATTTTTATGTATGCTTCGCATTTACATTAATACAGTGATATAACATAATATAATATAATATACTTATTTGGTGATTACAATATTCATACATTCATATTGGTTAATTTATTTGTGTTAGTATAATAATACAATATATTTGTTCCTTTAAATACAATAAAATATTACCTTAATATCTAAGTTAGTATATATATATTATTACGATTTCGATTACTCCCATGTTTAATAATTATGATATTACTTTAATATAATCATGAATAAAAGAATAATTATATTATAAAAATATAAAAATACAATGATTATTAACTCCTTATTCTATTACAATATTTTATTATTATATATATTTTTATTATTTTTTCCATATATATAATTACTAGTTACGTTATATATTTAGAATGATTTCCCAACACTAATTTAACTTTATCTTATTATTTACCTCTTTTATTATCATAATTTTTTTTTTTTTATCAGATGTTTGTTATCACACCAAACTTAGTCCCCAGATCTACTTCACTATTCACATCTCATGTAAAATATAATCTGCGACCAACTTTACTATGACCATCCTCTTACTATTTTTGAGTCTCTATCTTACCCACTTGAACCCAGTTGGTTGGTCTCTTATAACTTTCAAATTCTCAAAGTATTTAAGCGAGTCACCAATTATTCAAATGTTATATTCATCACTTCCTCGTATCTTTTTGAACTACTATCCTGTTTCTCTTAAAATTACTATATTAATTTTCATTTCCTTATATATATTTATTTATTTATTTATTTATTTTATATTTTTGTTATTTATTTTTTTTTTTACTTAATCATAGGTGGTATATTTTCCACCTTTGGATTTGCCTGTCTAACTTCGACAACTGGGATTTCACGTATAGGTTCCGTTTTTTGTGTTTCCACGTAGAACTTACTTCTACTTAGTGGTACCATATCGTACTTTGGTTGGTTCACGGGTGCCCATGAACTTAATTTACATTTATATGTTACATATATAAACAATAGTAACATAACTTAAATAATAAATAGTCCCAATGTCACATATAACAGATAACTATGAGTATTGTCCCTTGTTTCATTTCCCGATTGTCTCAATATTTCGTCGTTTATCATACCTTGCACCTCGTCTAAGGAATGTGCCATTTCATGTATATTACTCAATTTACTCGGATCGTAATTAATTTTCATTTTTGGTAATTTGATATCCTTTATTTTCTCAGGTACCGTAAATATTAATTTTCCCGCACCTACCTGTGGTATGAAATTAACATAATATTTTGATTTTATATCCCTCGTTGGGTTAAGTATTATATCCTCCCCGTAAGCTCTACATTCTTGGTTTAATGTTATTAATCCTTGATTTTTAATTTTCAATATAAATGGTTCCCGATTGCCCTGACATGTTACTGTCAGTGTTTCCCCCTTTGTGGTGTAAATCCACGCATTCATATATTTTAATTTGTGAAACATATTTTTCGATAAAATCATTATACCTGTTTCACAAGTTTTTGGTAATACATGCGGATTTTTAAATAATGATATCTCACATGGTCGCCTATTTGATTCGTGCTGTATTGGTTGGAATTCCGGACAAATAGTGAATATTTCTGTTTCAGTACAATGTAATAATTGCGTTTCTGTGAACGTTGTGTACTGTTTACGATTCTTAGTTATTCCCACGAATTGAAACTCAGGTTTCAAAATCACACTGTGCTTTGTATCAATTTCACCGTTTATGACTGTCTCTATTGGTTGGGGAATCGGCAAAATTCTATAAATTGTCAATTCCAATTCCGTAATTAATGGTATTTTAATATTAAAAACAATTTGGCTTCCACTGTAAAAAACTGCCATCTTAGTGATTTTACTTAATTCATATATCTCATTTGGATTCGTACCCATGGGTAAATTTAAATTAATTGGTAAATTTAGTTTTACTTGTATCAAATTATTCGATAATTCGCGTGGTGTCATTAAACTCGGGTGTATTACGCCTGACCTTGCTGCCGTGATTATCGCGCTAATAGTCGACGTTTCGTACGCATACTGTGTCAATAGTGCCGTAAATATACTATGTATCCTGTTTGATAACTCGAGTGTTTCTAACGTTTGCGTATTATTTATTAATTCACTAATTTTTTCACTTATTACATTTTGTTTTTTTTCCAATTCCAAGTATAGTTTATTTATTTCAACCGACGCGGCACTTATACTAGTTATTGCTGTTTTTACGACGGTTGTTTGATTTCTCAACACATGAATCATTCGTTCATTAGTATTTTCTATTTTACCTATTTGTTCGACTGTCTCCCTAGCACAATCGTCATCACTCATCACATACCCCGAATAATGTTTTCATCGCGGATCCCATGAAATTCATTAGTCCCCGTTTTTTCCTAATTGGACCTGTAGTGGTCTGCCCCGTAGTTTCCGTTTCATATCTACCTATTGATTCGTACATTTTTTCTCTATGAATTGAAATTTCTTTAAACATAGTTTTTAGAATATTATCGAATCTCGAACAAATTTCATACGCTGACAATTTGTCTTTACATCGGTTAGTCATTACACCTATCTCATTGTATAACTTATCGTGTCTATCATCATAGTTTTTTAACGGTAAATATGTAATCAGCTGCCAATTCGCACCTGTTAACCTGACTATTCCGTTGTTTTCATAATACATCATTGTTTGATTTTTAA